>BLSH010320214.1:353096-392364 GCA_018402905.1 Glandirana rugosa | reverse complement strand
GCTTCGTGTTCCTCTTGTATATTTGAGGTCCACCCATTACAACACCAACCCTAAGTTTGGGTCACGACGAACCGTCTTCATGTTTAGTGATACGGTAACAGGTATGGAGAACTGAAACTTAAGAATTTTTTTTTTTTTTTTGTGATCATCACACTAAAAATCGTTCAAGAGGGTAGGTACCTGAAGACAAACTGTGACGTTAGAACCAATACTTAAGACATATCATTTTACATAAACAAAAAATAACTGATTGGGTCCACAGAGATTTGACAGAATTGGTGAAGGTATGTCCTGTGAATTCGGAGCATGTGTGCCCTGCTGCTAGCACAAGTTGTGCAGCATGAGTGCTGGCAACGTACGTCTTAGCCGTATGTTCAACTGTTGAAAGCGCCGCCACAGACGATCGATTCTGCATGCAACGGTCGTGAGTACGACGTGTTGAACACGATCGTCGTCCCGTGTGTACGAGGCTTAAGTGTCCTGTATGGAAGTGGTTAAGACAGTTTAGAGACACCTGGGTTAGTCAATAAAAAACAAATACATTTTACTATACAGAATTCATAACCAAGATTGCAGTGTCAAACAGAAGTCCATGGATGGGAGAACTTGCTAAAAATCACACTACTAGTGTTTTTTTTTTTTTTTTAAGAATTCAAAGTCAAGAGGTATGGACAATGGCATAGTGATTTGTACTTCTGCCAAGCAGCACTGGGTTTGAATCCCAACCACAACATTACCCACCTGGAGTTTATATGTTCTCCTTGTGCTTCGTTTGGTTTACTCCCACACTCCAAAGACAAGCTGGTAGGTAAATTGGCCCTAGTGGGATGGGGACCTTAGACTGTAAGCTCCTTGAGAGCAGGGCCTGATGTGAATGTACAATATGTAGCCATGGCACCGCCCCTAGAGGCCTAATGGTGACCTCCGGGGTCAGAGAGAGCTGACATCCCTCTTCACAGTGTGGATTACTAGGCATAGTGTGTGTAGTGCAGATAGAGTAAGTTGGGCCCCAGACACTTTGAGAATGCAACAAAAAGAGATTTATTGTCTCTTAACAGAACTGGAGAGAGAGGGTTAGGACCTGGACACCTTTAGGCTGGTGCAAAAACACTTGGCAGACACCGAGACAAAAATAGAACAGAAGAACAGCCGTACAGTTCAAAGGGCCTCTAAGCTGGATTGCAGCAAACTGTACCTGTAGACAAGCTGTCTCCTATAGCAACAGAATTTGTAACACTCCGACTTCACTGTGAATCTGTACACATACCGCTCACGGTATCCCTGGTGTGTAGATCTTCACTTAACCTCACGGTCTCCTACTGTGGATTTCCTCACTGAGCTCCCAGTCTATCACCAAACGCTTGAAATCCCATCTGCCAATGGATCCCTTGAGCTCCTCCACAGCTAATCTGCTGTTTAAATCCAAGTGTCACCCACACGCTGTCCCGCTGGGTCCCTGACTTGAACACTGAAGCTTTCCCAACTTCTTCACCGTCCCGTTAGTGAAAAAGGCTGCTCTGGTACTTCTTCAGATTCCGAACACTAGCCTCTGATAATAGGAGAAATTGTTCCTTGATGGTGACTGGGTCCCCTTTACCCCTGACTCTGGTTCTCACTTACCTCTGGCGACAAGAGTTGTCTTCTTGGGTGGCAACTGCTTTCCTTCACCCGTAGCAACTACTGGGTTTTCCCGCCGGCAGAACCCCTGCCACTTGGTTGGGCTCCAAGCCTGAAGCCCCAACCCCACGCTGCCTGCTTTCAACCTGGATAGGCCTCAGACCGCCTAGCAGCTGGGGGCTTCCAATGCACGTCCACCCAGACAGCCTTCCAGGTGGCACAGAACCACGATCCGAATAGACTCTCCCAGAAGGCCAAGGGGCAAAAGACCCCTGCCAGTTGACTGAGACAACCTATCCACCCTTAGTCTGGATTCACTATGCCCTTGTCAATCTAATGCCACAGGCAACAGTGCCACCCAGTGACAGAAGAGAGAAGTGCATCAAACCCTAATTTAGGAAAGGGTCATTGAATCTCCCTAACAATTAGCCAGGCTAGTTACCACCTAGCAAATGAAATTTGTTAGCAACCCTGCCTAACACCAGGGTGTTACAAATATATATGTAAAGTGCTGCATAAATTGTGAGCGCTATATAGATACCAATAGTAATAAAAGACTTTCCGACTTGGTGGAATTTATTCAAGGTAGACTTTCAGTGTATGTAAAAGTAAAGATTTTCTATTTTAGTTTTGGACACAGTGGGAAAGGTTTAAATTCTTTCCCAATGTTTTATTGCTGCCTGTGTCCTGGTAACCATTGTCACCAAGACACAAAGTATGGGGAAATCCTAAGTTAGAGTTGTCATGAGAGCAAGAGGTGAGAGAAGCTCGGTTTCTTCTCACTTCCTGTTGCATCTCCAAGACAAGAAGTGAACAAAAATTTCTTCAGCAGGACACAGACAGCAAACAATAGCCTGATAAGAGTTTTTAACCCTTGTATACTCTATCCAAAGCAAAAAAAATGCATTCATTATAGTCTGTATACATAGAAAGTGAATAACAAAAATCAGGAAATATAAATGGAGTTATTGCCCATAGTAAGCATTCAAATTCCTTAAAGTGCAGCCATGCCGAGACTATGTAAGTAAAAGTATTTGCATATTCTGAGAATCACGTAACACACATACCCTCACTGACCTCTTTAACTGTGGGCACTGTGGAGAAATTCATCTACAAAGTTTACAACACAGGCCCTGAACTCTCAGCTGCTTTCTTCTTATTTTCTCTGGCAGCGCAGCAGAGACTTGACATCCTGCTAACCTTATAATGCAAACAAACAGCAGGTACTGCAACATGCTATAAACCAACTGAAACCTGTTTCTGTTGTGATCTTTGAGTATGAATTACTTAATAGTACATACAGCTACAGAGGTCAGGTTTGGCTGGCTTTAAACATATTTTACTGCTTGTTAACCATATGTAAAACTTTAATGTCCATAGTCTAAGCACAGGGTAATATTCCCACATAATGAAATAAGAAAATGGATCACAACTCAGCCAGCTTTTCTTCAGTTTTTATAAGTAGGCCCCTTTTTACGTCCTTGCAGCTGTTACTAACATATTAATAAAATCCTTCTTTCCTCATAACGTGGACTGTCCAAGTCCCTTTACGCATCTGCGTCTTGGACTTTGTTTGCACTAGACTGCCGTAATCATTACAATGATGGCCCTCCAGTGGAACATTGATTATTTTTATTTTATTTTTAGAGAGCTGTTTGTTGATATTAATTAGAGAGCAGTGATGTGCCCCGACGCGTAAAACCCAGTGATTTTCCAGGAAAATTCCTCCACTGGGAATAGATATTAATTTTAATAGTGGTACTAAGGGAATGGTGAAGGGAGAAAATAAATGAGCTCATACGATCTCGTAAAAAACCTCAAAGGGAATATCACAATGTGTGCAGGATGGAAGGGAACACTTCAGTCTACAACTATGGCAGAGGTTTTTTTGAACTGCAGCCAAATAAACTAATTTCCAAGAGGGATAATATGAGGCTGAATGAGGTAATACTGGTGAATGTATAAATAAGTGTCTGATAAATGATGATATGAACCACATAAAGGCACCACAAGGCTTACAACATAACATAAACCTGAGGTGTGCCCTGGTCGGCTGGTCGGTATGCCAAGAAAGGGGGCAAAAATACTTGGGTAGGGAAGTAATTCTTTATTGGTCTGGTGACATTTATTGAGCAAGCATACTGAAGGCTTGCAACATTTATACCTGAGGGTTTGGAATGTAGCAGGCGGATTTCCACCTGCCTAACTTCTTGATGACATGTTCTTGCACCTCGTGCTGAGATTCGGCTAAAGCCACTCTGATGCGAAAGGAGTGTCCAGGATGTCAAGGCCTAGGTTAATCAAGAAGATCCTATCATGTCTGATGTACTGGTTACCACTCAGGGGGCTGGTAGGAAAAGATAGCAGCGTGCTGGAGTTTGACTGGCTGGGCAGATGAGACAATAACCGAATGAGGATCGTTGCTGGGCACCAGACGTTGTAGGTCTGGAAGAGCTTGACGTTGACCCCGGGGTCAGACTGTTGGGTTTTGAACACCGCGAGGTGTAGAACAAAGTGCTCTTGAAGGTGAGCCAGGTGGTGTCCGTGCAGTATCTGGCAGCTGGGGCCACTAAAGGTGTACTCGCTAGGCCACAAAAAGCTGTAGAAGGCCAGGTAGATGGCCACTTGGATGACCAGGCTGGGTAAGAACTGAAATGGGAAACATGAGAGGATGGCAGACATGTCCCTGTAGATGGCACTTGTGGTGGGTAAGTGCTTGCTATTGGCTGATGTTTCTGGATGCCACATAGGATGGATTTGACTTTGTGTCCTGTAAGGACAAGAAATGCTGGACGCTGGCTAAGTACAGCCTGATGGTTTTATGAGACAGAGCCAGCTGCATGTGGCAAAACAATATAGAGGCCAGGATGTGCTTAATGTCTCCTGTCGCTGCCCTGGGGTATGAGGCTAGAAACCTGTCATAGGCGTTCCTGGCAGTGTGATAGGCCTTCAGTGTGTTGCGGGACAATGACTGGTTAATGAGATGGGTCGCATTGTAAAGGTATTCCTTTAACCCATCCTCAGCTGTGACCAAGGTGGGATGGGAGAAGTGGTCAGGTCGGCTCCAGGTTTCTGCAGAAAGAACAAAGTATAGTTAAAGCGTGACAGTGCGTTTGCTGCAACGTTGCACATGCCCGGGACATAAGTACGGTGCACATTGAATTGATGCTGCAGGGACAACTGCACCATAGCCATGGCCTGGTTGTCTGTGGCAAAGACCACCGTTTGCCCCGTTCAGGTATGGCCCCAGACCTGAGCTGCTGCCACAATGGGGTAAGGTTCAAAAAGTGAGGATGACTGACTAAACCCAGGAATCAGGAGGATTTCTGGTGGCCTGACCCTGCGAACCAGTGATGGCCAAAAATTGCAGCAAAGCCTGTGGAGGCTACGGCATCCGTGACTACATGACGTGATGAAACTGATGCTAACGGGATAAACATGGATATGCCATTCCAGTTTGCAAGGAATTCGTCCCACATTGTCAAATACGCTATTGCTGCTGGGTCCAGCCTGAGAACTTGATCGGGGTCTTGTACCTGAGAGAGGAAAACCAAGAGGCGTGAAATGAAGGACCACCCCTGAGGGATGATCCTCATGGCAATATTAAGCATCCCCTAACAGGGATTGTAGCTGTCTCTTGGTACACCCTTGTGAAAGGGTAAAGTTGTGAATGACCGACCTGACCCAGGCAATTTTCTTTGGAGGTAGGCTGGCCTGCATGGAGCGAGTTTCAAGAGTGATGCCTAGGAAGGTGATGGACTGTGCCGGGCCTATCACTTTAAGCTCTGTTATAGGCACGTTGAGATTGCCAAATGCCACTCTTAGTCTGTCTAAGTCTAACGGGGGCTCGCCAAGCCGTTCAATCAGCAGGAAGTCATCAAGGTATGACTTTCTGGCACTGTGCTTGGTGTGACAGGATCCAGGTAAGGGACTGGGCAAAAGTATCAAACAGCCACAGGCTGCTTTTAGAGCCGAAAGTCAATTTGGTAGTGAAGTAATACAAACCTTTCCATTTGATGCCATGCCACCGCCAGAGGGATGGCTCAATGGGTAGTAGCTTGACATCTGAAATGTCTTCTTTGGATAGCCATGCACCTGTGCCTATGCTAATAATGGCCTGAATAGCTAGGTCAACAGATGCATATTTAAGCAAAAACTCCTTGGAAGGAATTAGGGAGTTTAAACATGGGATGTGGGAAGAATGAGGCGCAGACAAGTCATACACCAACCAGAGATTTTGAGAACTTGCCCTTGACAAGCCGAATAGGGCTGACTCTCCAGGTAGTGAAAGGTGATGGAACGAAGGAGCCGTAGATGAAACCCCAGTCCAGTTTGGACTGCAATAGAGTAACTATGGCTTGCTCATCGGTGACAGCGAGAGGAGATTCCTGCACTCGTGGGTTGAGTGGGGCAGCGTAATGAGGCCGGTGTGAAACCCAGATGTAAATCCATGCACCAGGAAGGCGGCCAGTAAGGGGGCCGGGTGTGAGGAGAGGTAAAACCCCAACCACCAGACATCCACTCAGCGTAGTCACAAAGTGTTGTGCTGCTTGAGGTTGCACATGACTTTCAGATGCCCTCTGTGGCACATGACGCAAATGTGAAGCAGCCGGCATTGGCTAAAGTTGAAAGTCCCATCGTTGAAATTGTTGCAGATTGATGTTCCCCCCACTGACAGGATAGGCTGTCCCAACTTGTCCTCCTGGGGTGGCTGTGCAGGACCCGGCAAGCCTTGACCGGTACCAGAGGTGGAAAAACCCCATATTTGTAAACTAGGTCCACCACTGTGTAGAGGTACAAGTTCAGCCCTTCCCACCTGCTGGGGCTGGCCGAACAAAGGACATCCCTAAACATCCCAAAGGTAGGCATGAACTCTGTGATGGAAAGCTTGCGGTTGAGCCTGGGGTCTTTAGATTTAAGGACCACTAAGATGTCTCCCCAGGCATATTATTATTATTATTATTATTATTATAGAGGAATTATATAACGCCAACAGTTTGCGCAGCACTTTACAACATGGGGGCAGACAGTACAATTACAATACAAATCAATACAGGAGGAATCAGAGGGCCCTGCTCGTTAGAGCTTACAATCTAGAAGAGAAGGTCAAGAGGGACAAAAGGTAATAACTGTGGGGGATGAGCTGATGGAGAAAATGAGAATACAGTTGTTAGGTGTGGGTAGAATAGGCTTCTCTGAAGAGAAGGGTTTTCAGGGATCGTCTAAAAGCTAATAGAGTAGAAGATAATCAGACAGTTTGGGGTAAGCCGTTCCATAGGATTGGAGAGGCTCTGGAAAAGTCCTGGAGGCAAGCATGGGAGGAGGTGATGAGGGAGCTAGAGAGCAGGAGATCTTGAGGAGAACGAAGAGAACAAATAGGTTGGTATTTAGAGATTAGGTTAGTGATGTAACTGGGGGCTGAGCGATTGGTAAGGTGGATAAGTATGGCAGCAGTATTCATGATGGATTGGAGGGGGGATACCTTATGTAGAGGTAAGCCAATGAGAAAGAAGTTGCAGTAGTTGAGAGGAGAGATGACGAGGGAGTGGATTAAGAGCTTTGTTGTGTCGTTGGTTAGAAAGGGGCATATTTTGGAGATGTTGCGGAGGTGAGGCGGCAAGATTTGGACAGTGATTGGATGTGGGGCTTACAGGAGAGCTCAGAGTCCAGAACTACACCTAGTACTTTGGCTTGCAGGGATGGGTTTATAGTTGTGTTATCGATTTTGACCGAGAGATCAGGGGAAGGGGCATATGGGGGAGGAAAAATTATAAATTCGGTTTTGAATAGATTGAGTTTGAGGAAGTGGTGTGACATCCAGGCTGATGATGATTTGTTCTTGGCCAGGTCAAGGACCGATATGAGAAGGGAAGCCCGATTAACATCCTTGCTGTCCTGTCCTTCCTGATGCCGGCAGGAACGAGATGCAAAGGGAAGATGGTAGTACTGATCTCTGGCATACCTGCGGATGGAGGTGCTAGTACAGAAATAGCAACCGAGTCCAGGAGAGCCGCAGCTGGGCGCACTTCCAAGACTCCCACTCTAGCCTGGATGTCGGAGACTGCTGTGGACAACGTGGTCACCATGGAGGGGAGCTGGGAGATAGCCGAGGAGATCGACTGCAAGGATGCGGTGGGAAGAGCAGCCGGAAGAGCTTGGCTTTCCTGACTGTGGTGAGGTAGGTAACGCCCCTACACCACAGCTCTGCTGTGAGCTTGGGGATGGTCCATCCCCTGAGGGACTGAACGCTGCCACGCTCTGAACCCGTGGAGGGTGACCAGAGGGCCCTGTAGGAAAGGTGACATAGAAATCCAGTTAAAAATTGACCTAACCCGCCCCTTGATATGTAACTGGCCCCTGGTGAAGATGCAAGCAATTTTTTTTTTTTACCTGAGGAAATAACGTCCAACCTGGTGCAGGATGGAACAACCTTAAGGAGAAACGACAGACAGAAACGGTGAATGGCCGATATGCCACTGGAGATGATGAGTAGCCGAATTGTGTGCCACTGGAGATGCTGAGTGGCTGGATTGTGTGCCACTGGAGATGTGCTTGCAAAAATTGCAAGTAAGTAGCCTTATCAGGAAGGCGAAAACAAGGACAGCAGAACATTAGGGCATGTAGGAATGAGCTGTAATCATGACTGATCTTCAGTCGTGATTGATCGTGAGTGTGTAGAAATCCACGAATCATACCGACTCATGTCGGAGTTTAATGAAGTTGCATATTGTCTAGGATTGTGAGTATGTACTAATGTACAAATGGATGGACTGAGTAACGACTGGTAGCTTGTAGCAGGTGCCTCATGATGGAGACCGAGCTGCAGTAAGCTATGTAACAAATGGAATCGTGTTGTGTCGTGCTGAGGATTTGAATCGTTCTGCCGCCGAGGTGACTAGACTCAAATCGGGCTGTAGTGTACGAATGGACACCGATTGGAATCGTTGTGCCACTAATGCGACTAGATTTGAATCAAGCTGTAGATTGTGTGAATGACCTGTCAGAGTATATGAAGCAGAGTATCGACTGAGTTTTGAGTACATATGAGCGCACGAATGGATTGGTCTGAGTAACGACTAGTAGCTTATGGCAGATGCCTCACGATAGAGACTGAAGTGTAGTAAGCTGCATGATAGATGGAATCGTGATGTGTGGAGCAGAGGATAGGAATCGTTGTGCCGCTGGCGCAACTGGATTCAAATCAGGCTATGGGGAGCATGAATCTGCCTAACGGCAATTGTGAGGTCTGTGACTGGTCGAATGCGGTGCTATGGTTTTTTTTATGGAGAACCTTTGTGTGGCTTATGGGAGTAACAAATATTGCAAATGGAAGCAACAGACTACGAGTTAGTGATGCCTGAGCCAAGTGATGTCGGATAACAACCAGCAACAACTCAGAAGTTTGTTTTAACTAAACTGCAAACTAGTTTGTAGTGGTACGATGGTTTAAGCAAAAGACTGAGCTCAGGGACATACAAACGATTTGTAAGTCTGTTTACAGATGGGGAACAACTAGGCAGAGGGAATCTACGAACCTAGACGGCTGACGCTACGTAGGCCGTAACTAATGAATGGGGAAGATAACGAATCGAAACAACTACACTTGATACAAGAAAGGTTTATGAATTCTACCTGTGACAGTGAGCAAGAATCAATCGACGAACACCACAAATGGAGAAGCTGCAACACACTGGAATTCGGAAACACAGACTCACAAACACAAAGTGAGCTGGGAAGAGTCGGCCTGATGACGTAACGAACGCACACTGGAACTGACAAAGTCCACAGATGAGTTACTTGCTTATATACCCCCGGACTCCTCCCATAAATTCAGGCCACCATACTGGCCTTCTTATATATATATATATATATATATATATATATATATATATATACAGTTGTGCTCATAAGTTTACATACCCTGGAAGAATTTATGATTTCTTGGCCATTTTTCAGAGAATATGAATGATAACACAAAAACATTTCTTTAACTCATGGTTAGTGTTTGGCTGAAGCCATTTATTATCAGTCAACTGTGTTTACTCTTTTTAAATCATAATGACAACAGAAACTACCCAAATTACCCTGATCAAAAGTTTACATACCCTGGTGATTTTGGCCTAATAACATGCACACAAGTTAGTACATAGGGGTTTGAATTGCTAATAAAAGTGACCATCCTCATCTGTGGTCTGTTTGCTTGTAATTAGTGTGTGTGTATAAAAGGTCAATGAGTTTCTGGACTCCTGAAAGACCCTTGCATCTTTCATCCATTGCTGTACTGACGTTTCTGGATTCTGAGTCATGGGGAGAGCAAAAGAATTCTGAAAGGATCTGTGGGAAAAGGTAGTTGAACTGCATAAAATAGGAAACGGATATAAAAAGATATCAAAGGAATTGGGAATGCCAATCAGCAGTGTTCAAACTCTAAGAAGTGGGAAATGAGGGGTTCTGTTAAAACCAAACCACAGTCAGGTAGACCAACTAAATTTTCAGCCACAACTGCCGGGAAAATTGTTCGGGATGCAAAGGAAAACACACAAATAACTTCAGGCGAAATACAGGACTCATTGAAAACATGTGGTGTGGCTGTTTCAAGATGCACAATAAGGAGGCACTTGAAGAAAGATGGGCTGCATGGTCGAGTCGCCAGAAGAAAGCCATTACTATGCAAATGCCACAAAGTATCCCACTTACAATATGCCAAACAGCACAGAGACAAGCCTTAAACTTTCTGGCACAAAGTAATTTGGAGTTATGAGACCAACATTTAACTTAATACCGTGTATTGCCCCCTTTAACATCAATGACAGCTTGAAGCCTTTTGAAGTATTTGTGGATGAGGCTCTTTATCTTCTCAGATGGTAAAGCTGCCCATTCCTCTTGGCAAAAAGCCCAGTTGTGGCTGAAATTTTAGTTGGTCTACCTGACCGTGGTTTGGTTTCAACAGAACCCCTCATTTTCCACTTCTTGATTAGAGTTTGAACACTGCTGATTGGCATTCTCAATTCCTTGGATATCTTTTTACATCCATTTCCTGTTTTATACAGTTCAACTACCTTTCCCCACAGATCCTTTGGCAATTATTTTGCTTTCCCCATGACTCAGAATCCAGAAATGTCAGTGCAGCACTGGATGAAGGATGCAAGGGTCTGTCAGGAGTCCAGAAACTCATTGACCTTTTATACACACACACTAATTACAAGCAAACAGATCACAGGTGAGGATGGTTGATAGTCATTCAAACCCCTTTGTGTCAACTTGTGTGTATGTTATCAGGTCAAACTCACCAGGGTATGTAAACTTTTGATCAGGGTCATTTGGGTAGTTTCTGTTGTCATTATGATTTAAAAAGAGTAAACACAGTTAATTGATAATAAATGGCTTCAGCCAAACACTAACCATGAGTGAAAGAAATGTTTTTGTGTTATCATTCATATTCTCTGAAAAATGACCAAGAAATCATAAATTATGCCAGGGTATGTAAACTTATGAGTACAACTGTATATATACAGTGAGGGAAAAAAGTATTTGATCCCCTCCTGATTTTGTACAATCTTCCATGCTCAAGAAAGCACATGCACAGGCCCATCTGAAGTTTGCTTCAGATGGAATATCTGAATGATTCAGAGGGGAACTAGGTGAAAGTGCTGTGGTCTGGTGAGACCAAATTCAAGCTCTTTGGCATCAACTCAACTCACCATGTTTGGAGGAGGAGGAATGCTGCCTATGACCCCAAGAACACCATCTCCACTGTCAAACATGGAGGTGGAAACATTATGCTTTGGAGGTGTTTTTCTGCTAAAGGGACCGGACAACTTCATTGCATCAAAGGGATGATGGACGGGTCCATGTACCCTCAAATCTTGGGTGAGAACCTCCTTCCCTTACTATGACCTAGGAAATGTGTGTGTGCCGCTCAGGCTCGGTGATAAAGGGGTATGTAATCAGTGCTTCCGCAGCTGCTGATAGAGTGCTGACAGGGAATGGAACCCATCCTGGTTCCTGTAAGACTTCAGAGAACAATGGGATGGCCCCTTAAAGTTGCACATCTAGGTACCCTGGAGTGGTGAGTAGAGTGGCAGTCTTAGCCTGGACCCCAACCAGGCCACACCCCACCTCCTTCCCTCAGCTAGGGCATTGAAAATGGGTCATGGATTGGTATTCCAGCATGACAAAAAAAAAACACACAGCCTAGCCAGTCTCCAGACCTTAATCCCATAGAAAACATGTGGAGGGAGCTGAAGGTTCAAGTTACCAAACATCAGCCTCAAAACCTTAAGGACTTGGAGAGAATCTGCAGAGGATTAAGACAAAATCCCTCCTGAGATGTGTGCAAATCTGGTGGCCAACTACAAAACCTCTGTGATTGCCCACAAGGATTTTGCCACCAAGTACTAAGTCATGTTTTGAGAAGGGGCCAAATACTTATTTCCCTCATTAAGATGCAAATCAATTTATAGCTTTTTTGAAATGCGTTTCTTTTATATTTTTGTTGTTATTTTGTCTCTCACTGCTGAAATAAACCTACCATTATAATTATAGACTGATCATTTCTTTGCCAGTGGGCAAACGTACAAAATCAGCAGAGGATCAAATACTTTTTTCCCTCACTGTGTATATATATATATATATTTTTTTGAAAATACAGAATGAGGGAATATTTATTTATATATGTTTTTATATCTGTCTTACTGGGGATTTTTCACTTCGTATCCTATCTTGTAGACATAATAGAAAATGAGAGGAAATCTCTCCAAAGTGAGGGAAATTTCACTTTTACACAGTGGCCACCGGAAGTAGTGCTCCCATTGGAGGATTTTCCCTCTGTTCTTGTTCTAGTGACAGCTCAAATTTTGCCTTTTCCCTCACTTTTAATCCCTGTAATAAAGAGGGTGGACCTCCTTAAAGTGGAGCTCCAACCAAAAGGGGGAAGCTCCGCTTGTTCGCACCCCCCCCCTCCACTACCACATTTTGCACTTTTTTTTGGGGGGGGGGGGGGGTCGGGTGCCTGGTTTTGACTGGTACCTGCTCCCACTTCCTAGTAAAATCGCTGCACAGTGATCTACGTCATTTCCGGCCCCTCCTCCTTCCTCCTGCTGCCTTCTGGGACACACAGAAGAGGGTGTGACCATTCAAGAAGCGCAGCATGATGCGCGCTTGCGCAGTATTAAACAGGCCTGTTTCCCATACTACAGATGACAGCGCCTGCACCCGAAGTTGATTGACAAATTTTGACGGATTGTCGGCTTGGGGTGCCGACATTACGGGATCCCTGGACAGGTAAGTGTCCTTATATTAAAAGTCAGCAGCTACAGTATTTGTCAGTGGGAAGAATAGTTTCCCATCATTGGTGTCAGTGGGAGGAATAGTGTCTCATTATTGGTGTCGATGGGAGGAGTAATACCCCATTGATAATATCAGTGGGAAGTATAGTGTTCCAAGGGCCAGATAAAGGCAAACCAAGGGCAGCAGTTTGGAGACCACTGCTGTTGCCCCTAACCATCTATGACAATGGTCAACCATTCCTGTGCAAAAAGCTGTCAGATCCTGGATCCCCTCACTAAAATCAACTTCTTGGGGGGATCGTGGCCTGACACGATCAGCGGTGGATGTTCTGAGGAGATCCGGGAACCGGCTCTACAATTCGGGGGAATCCAAGCACCATCAAGAATCATCTCCCCTCTTATTCATTCCTCCATGCTCCCTGCTGCAGCCCAGGCCGTAACGAGACATTTAGGCACGCGCCATTACATGGCACTTTCCATCTGGGCTCCCGATCACCAAAATGCATATTGCTCCAGCCATCCGCCCAAGTGGCACCCCAGTCCTATCACATTGGAGGCTCCCTTCATCGCCCGGTCCACCTCAGTGGACTCAGCGGCCTGTAGCCCACGTCAGCCCGAGGTCTAAGTTGCAGCCTGCCGAGACCTAGCGCAACCACCATTTTGCAGGCCGCGACTTCTATAATCAGCAATCAAGCTCTCCCAGGGGCCCTGGGGTGCTAGTAATACAGTCACTACATCTTGCACCTGTCCATCGACAGTGCCCTGGGACTGTTTATGACTGTTTAATAGAATAGAACCAGCCTGGGATCTACAGGTCCTACCAACGGTGGCCATATTGGTACACCCAATATACCCTTGCCTGTAAATACAACTGCTAAGTTCCTTCTCTTTTACTGATTCCCACATCTGGCATTTTTGGAGCAAATTTGGATAGGAATCCAGATATATAAAGCCACCAAGACATTTCAAAGATTTTTGATCACAGGAAACAACTTTCTGGAGGTGAGGAAGTCTGCACACTGACATTCTTTCTCCAAGGTGGGTTGCTAGAGATAGCCAGAGCAACAAGAAACATTACAATATACTGCCTTTGGGCCCAACAATAGTGGACACCCTCATAGATGTCATCTAAAAAGATAAAAAAGAAAGGTGAAACCTGGAAAAATTATCGACTTTTTCTATCAGCCGCGTCGCACCTCATACCAAGAAGGTGCTGGCGGACACAGTGGCACCCCGAAAGGGGTGTCACAAGGCCACAATAATTCAAATCAGAAGTACACAGCCATCACCAATGACCCAAAGCAAGGAAATAACCAAAATTCTCAACCTCCCTCATTGTCTTCCAGTCCAGCCAAGAGTAAGCAAAAGATGAATGACTCCTCGTCCAACATTCCGGAGATAAGCAATTTGAACTCCTCCCTAGATGACACTAGGGAACTACAAGATTCCATCTCAGATTTCCCTACTGCTCACATGCCAGCCCTTGATACCACTTTAAAGGACATGCTGATCTCCCTGAGATCTACTCTCCATACAGACATCTTAGCGCTGGCACAACCATTCAAATCTGAGGTCTCAGAAGTCAATAATAGAGTCACCCATATTGAATCAAAAATGGGTGAATTTGCATCCACTTTCAATGACCTGGTAGACACCCATAATGAAAGGGATGATGAGATCTGGTGGATAAAGAAGAAAATAGCTGACCTTGAAGACCTTTCAAGATGTAACAGCTGAGTTGAGGGAACCAGGACTGTAAAGTTCAGGTTCGTACCGGACTTTGGGGTGTCCGTGTCCCGAACCTGAACCTGGATATTTGAGAAAAAGTCTGGGTTCGGGTTCGGTATTCGGGTATTTTTTGCGCCTTTTCAATAGCTGCAGGGCAGCCAATCAACAAGCGTTTCACTCGTTTGCCCTTAGAAGCCATCACAGCCATGCCTACTAATGGCATGGCTGTGATTGGCTAGTGCATCATGTGACCCAGCCTCTATATGAGCTAGAGTCATGTATGCCGCGTGTCACATTGTCTTGTACTGGAGTAGGGAGAGGATGCTGCCGCAGCTGTGAGGGATAGATTAGCGTTCTAATATCATCTCATCCTGCATTAGAGACAGGTTCCTGGCGGTGCTGTGAGGGGAAGATTAGCGATCTAAAACAATCTGATCCTGGTGTAGGTACAGGTTCCTGGTGCTGTGAGGGAAAGATTAGCGTTCTAATATCATCTCTAGTGTTGAGCAAACCCGATCTGTAACGTTCGGGTCCGTACCGAAATTTTGGGTGTCCAGGACCCGGACCTGAACACGGACGTTTCAAAAAATGTTCGGGTTTCGGGTTCTGGGTTCTGGTAGTTGATCACGCATGTTGAATAGCTGCAGGGCAGCCAATCAACAAGCGTTTCACTGGTTTGCCCTTAGAAGCCATCACAGCCATGCCTACTAATGGCATGGCTGTGATTGGTCAGTGCATCATGTGACCCAGCCTCTATATGAGGCTGGAGTCACAGTGCTGCATGTCACATGCTCTTGGGTTAGTGTAGGGAGAGGATGCTGCCGGCGTTTTTGTGAGGGACAGATTGCAGACATTTTAACATCTGATCCTGCATCCTGAGATTACTACTACTGTTGCTCTGAGGGACAGATTGCAGAAATTTGAGATTTTACATACTGCTGCTTTGAGTGACAGATTGCAGATCAAATTCTGCATAACACAATGATCGCTACGATCGTACACAACGATCAGATTGTGGGAGTAATTTGAGATTTCACATACTGCTGCTTTGAGCGATCTGACTGCACTAGGTAAAGGGACAGATTATTGTTCAAAAATCATCTCCTAGTTCTAAAGGGAGAGGTTCTAGCTGCAGCTGTAAGTGACACATTATTGTTCAAAAATCATCTCCTAGTTTATTTGATTTTAATTTATTTTCCCTATTCCCATTTTTTTGTAGGCCACTTGCCCTACTCTTACCCCCATTTTACTTCCCTTTGCAGCAATCTAGCACTTGCCAGGAATTTGTTACAGCCATTTTTGTGCCTAAAAGTTTGGAGCCCCATTGACTTCAATGAGGTTTGGGGTCATGGATAACGTTCGGGCAACGTTCGGTGCCGAACCCGGACTTTTTCCCAAAGTTCGTTCGGACCCGCAGAACCCGAACGTCCAGGTGTTCGCTCAATTCTAATCATCTCATCCTGCATTAGAGACAGGTTCCTGGCGGTGCTGTGAGGGAAAGATTAGCGTTCTAATATAATCTGATATGGGAATAGGTACAGGTTCCTCGCACTGTGAGGGAAAGACTAGCATTCTAATATCATCTGATACTGCATTAGGGACAGGTTGCTGGTGCTGTGAGGGAAAGATTAGCGTTCTAATATCATCTCATACTGCAGTAGGGAGAGGTTCCTGTCGGTGCTGTGAGGGACATATTATCGTTCTAAAATCATCTCATAGTGGAGTAGGGAGAGGTTCCTGTCGGTGCTGTGAGGGACATATTATCGTTCTAAAATCATCTCATAGTGGAGTAGGGAGAGGTTCCTGTCGGTGTGGGACAGATTTTCGTTCTAAAATCATCTCATAGTGGAGTAGGGAGAGGTTCCTGTCGGTGCTGTGAGAGACATATTATCATTCTAAAATCATCTCATACTGGAGTAGGGAGAGGTTCCGGTCGGTGCTGTGAGGGACACATTATCGTTCTAAAATCATCTCATAGTGGACTAGGGAGAGGTTCCTGTCGGTGCTGTGAGGGACAGATTATCGTTCTAAAATCATCCCATAGTGGAGTAGGGAGAGGTTCCTGTCGGTGCTGTGAGGGAGATATTATCGTTCTAAAATCATCTCATAGTGGAGTAGGGAGAGGTTCCTGTCGGTGCTGTGAGGGACAGATTTTCATTCTAAAATTATCTCATAGTGGAGTAGGGACAGGTTCCTGTCGGTGCTGTGAGGTACATATTATCGTTCTAATATCATCTCATAATGGAGTAGGGAGAGGTTCCTGTCGGTGCTGGGAGGGACAGATTATCGTTCTAAAATTATCTCATAGTGGAGTAGAGAGGGGTTCCTGTCGGTGCTGTGAGGGACATATTATCGTTCTAAAATCATTTCATACTGCAGTAGGGACAGGTTCCTGTCGGTGTTGTGAGGGACAGATTATCGTTCTAAAATCATCTCATAGTGGAGTAGGGAGAGGTTCCTGTCAGTGCTGTGAGGGACATATTATCGTTCTAAAATCATCTCACACTGCAGTAGGGAGAGGTTCCTGTCAGTGCTGTAAGGGATAGATTATCCTTCTAAAACATCTCATAGTGGAGTAGGGAGAGGTTCCTGCCGGTGCTGTAAAGGACAGATTATCGTTCTAAAATCATCTCATAGTGGAGTAGGGAGAGGTTCCTGTCAGTGCTGTGAGGGACATATTATCGTTCTAAAATCATCTCATAGTGGAATAGGGAGAGGTTCCTGTCGGTGCTGTGAGGGACATATTATCGTTCTAAAATCATCTCATACTGCAGTAGGGAGAGGTTCCTGTCGGTGCTGTGAGGGACAGATTATCGTTCTAAAATTATCTCATAGTGGAGTAGAGAGAGGTTCCTGTCGGTGTTGTGAGGGACAGATTATCGTTCTAAAATCATCTCATAGTGGAGTAGGGAGAGGTTCCTGTCGGTGCTGTGAGGGACAGATTATCGTTCTAAAATTATCTCATAGTGGAGTATAGAGTGGTTCCTGTCGGTGTTGTGAGGGACATATTATTGTTCTGAAATCATCTCATACTGCAGTAGGGACAGGTTCCTGTCGGTGCTGTGAGGGACAGATTATCGTTCTAAAATCATCTCATAGTGGAGTAGGGAGAGGTTCCTGTCGGTGCTGTGAGGGACATATTATTGTTCTGAAATCATCTCATACTGCAGTAGGGACAGGTTCCTGTCGGTGCTGTGAGGGACAGATTATCGTTCTAAAATCATCTCATACTGGTGTAGGGAGAGGTTCCTGTCGGTGCTGTGAGGAACATATCGGTCTAAAATCATCTCATAGTGGAGTAGGGAGAGGTTCCTGTCAGTGCTGGGAGGGACAGATTATCGTTCTCAAATCATCTCATAGTGGAGTAGGGAGAGGATCCTGCTGCTGGTGTGAGTGGTGCATTTCTTGCACAAAAATAAAAAGGGCGTCTACGTTGCTGTTTTTAAAAAAAATAATAATAATTTATTATTTTTTTTTAGTATTAATAAATAATGCTACATAGTACATTTGCGTCCAGAATGAAGAGAGCGTCAAATAAGGGACATGGTCGTGGTGCTGCTGGTGTTGGTGGTGTTGGTGAAATTTCTGTTGCAAGGAGAGGACGTGGTCGATTTGTGCCAGCTACACGCACAAGTGAAACACCTTCCTAAGGTGCGAGTAGCCGACAGAACCTTCAATGATATATGGTAGGCCCGAATGCCGCTCAACGAATGGTGAGGCCAGAACAAGTACAGGCGATAGTAGATTGGGTGGCTGACAATGCCTCCAGTTCCTTCACATTGTCCCTTGATGAAAGCTCAGAGTTGGCACCTGAACCCCATGTCCATCTGTCTTTCACCTCAGCCCCTTGTAAATTAGCCAAGCAGTCTGAGCCCCAAGTCATGCAACAGTCTCTTTTGCTTTTTTATGACTCTGCTGGTGTGCATTCTGTGGGCCATCCACATAGCCCTGTCCCAGAAGTGGAAGACATTGAGTGCACCGATGCCCAACCACTTCTGTTTCAGGATGAGGACATGGAAACACCACCGCAGCACGTCTCTCCAACTGCTGCGGCTTTCTACAGTGTGCAGACTGACAAGGAGGGCAGTGGTGAAGGGTGGGTGGAAGATGATGTGGAGGATGATGAGGTCCTAGACCCCACATGGAATGAAATTCATGCGAGTGGCGTGTGCAGTTTGGAGGAAGAGGTCGCACAGAGGCACCAGCACAGCAAAAGAGGAAGCAGGTTTCAAAAGTGGAGCGACCGTCCCCTAGACAGTACGCCTGCTACTACCCACCGCACCCAGGGACCTAGCACATCAAAGGCAGCTCAAAGGCGTTCCCCCGGCGTGGCAGTTCTTCAGACAATGTGCTGATGACAAGACAAGAGTGGTTTGCACGCTGTGCAATGAGAGCCTGAAGCGAGGCATAAATGTTCTAAACCTGAGCACAACCTGCATGACCAGGCATCTACATGCAAAGCACGAGCTACAGTGGAATAAGCACCTCAAAATCCAAGAAGGGTCTTGGCCTCCTCCTGCTTTCTCTTCTGCTGCTGCCTCGGCCTCTTCCTCCACCTCTACAGTGACAGTGTCACCTGCCACCCAGCAAACAGACGATGTGACAGCAACGGTCCCATGGAAGCTTACAGCTCTCCATCTCCCAAACACTGGGGAGAAAGAGGAAGTACCCCCCTACCCACCCGCGATCCCTGGCCCTGAATGCCAAAATTCCTGGCCTTTGAAATGCTGTCATTCTGTCTGGTGGACACGGACAGTTTTAAAAACCTGATGGCGTTGTCTGTCCCACAGTACGGGGTTCCCAGCCACCACTACTTTTCCAGGCGAGCCATCCCTTCACTGCACAAACAAGTCGGGGACAAGATCAAGTGTGCACTGCGCAACGCCATCTCTGGCAAGGTCCACATAACCACTGATACATGGACCAGTAAGCACGGGCAGGGACGCTATATCTCGCTAACTGCACAATGGGCAAATGTAGTGGCCGGTGGGCCCGAGGCGGCTATTCGTTTGGCGCATGTCCTTCCATCACCGAGGATTGCAGGGCATTTCTCTTTGCCTCCTGTTGCCTCCTCCTACTCCGCTTCCTCCTCCTCTACCACCTCCTCATCCGGTCAGCGTAACACCTTCACCAACAACTTCAGCACATCCAGGGGGAAACGACAGCAGGCTGTTTTAAAACTGATATGTTTGGGGGATAAATTCCACACTGCGTAGCATCTGTGGATGGGCATTGAACAACAAACCGATGAGTGGTTGTTGCCACTGAGCCTCAAGCCTGGCCTGGTGGTGTGCGATAATGGGTAAAATCTCGTAGCAGCTCTGGGCCTAGACGGTTTGACGCACATCCCTTGCCTGGCGCATGTGCTGAATTTGGTGGTGCAGAAATATCAAAAAACTACCCGGATATGTCAGAGCTGCTGCAGAAAGTGCGGGCCGTCTGTGCGCGCTTTCGGCGTTCTCACCCTGCTGCTGCTCCCCTGTCTGCGCTGCGGTGGAACTTCGGCCTTCCCGCTCACCACCTCCTATGCAACATGCTGGAGAGACTGTGCTAGCAGCAGCAGGCAATAGTGGAGTTTCAGCTGCAGCACGCATGGGTCAGTCGCTCTGCGGAACAGCACCACTTCACCACCAACGAGTGGGCCTCCATGCGAGACCTGTGTACCATATTGCGGTGTTTCGAGTACTCCACCAACATGGCCAGTGCCGATGACTCTGTTCTCAGCGTTACTATCCCACTTCTATGTCTCCTTGAAAAAACACTTCGGGCGATGTTGGAAGAGGATGTGGCACAGGAGGAGGAGGAAGAGGGGTCATTTCCACGGTTATCAGGATAGTCATTCACAAGTGGCTCGGAGGGTGGGTTCCTGCACCAGCATAGGCCAGGTAAAAAATTTTTCAGGCCAGGGCACAGTTCTGGAGGATGAGGAGGATGAGGATGATGAGGAGGAGGAACCGTGTTCACAGCAGGGTGGCACCCAACGCAGCTTGTGGGCATCACTGGAACGTAGCTGGAACAGATCATACACCTCCCACAGAGGACAGCTTGTTTTTGCCTCTGGGCAGCCTGGCACACATGAGCGACTACATGCTGCAGTGCCTGCTCAACGACAGCCGAGTTTCCCACATTTTAACTTGTGCTGATTACTGGGTGGCCTATACTCTACTCCCTCAGCATACGTATTTACTGTGGGGATGTTTTCCAAAAACTTTAAAATTACAAACGGTACCAGGCAAGGATGTCCCTTATCCCCACTGATTTCTGCCTTACTAATGTAACCTTTGGCATAAAAAATTAGAACTAATCCAAAAATTAAAGGCATTCCTTTGCAATCTTCCCAACATGTATTCTCCCCGTTTGCTAAACATTCCCTCCCGGAGGTACAGAGTTTAGCAATGTTGCGTACTACAAAGTGAATGCACCCAAATCCCACATTAACCACTTCAATACCAGGCACTTAGAACACTTCCCGCCCAGACCAATTTTCAGCTTTCAGTGCTGTTGCGATTTGAATGAGAATTGCGCGGCCGTGCGACGCTGTACCCAAACAACGTTTTTATCATTTTGTTCCCACAAATAGAGCTTTCTTTTGGTGGTATTTGATCACCCCTGCAGTTTTTATTTTTTGCGCTATAAAAAAAAAAGACCGAAAATTTTGAAAAAAAACCCCCATTTTTCTTTGTTTCTGTCACAAAAGTTTGTATAAAGTACATTTTCTCCTTCACTGACGGGCACTGATGTGGCTACACTGATGGGCACTGATGAGGCTACACTGACGGGCACTGATGAGGCAGTACAGATTGGCACTGATGAGGTGGCACTGATAAGGTTGCACTGATGATGGGGCACATATGCAGCACTGATGGGCGGCACTGACAAGCAACACTGACGGGCACTGATATGTGGCACTGATATGCAGCACTGAAGGACACTCATAGGCGGCACTGATAAGTGGCACTGGGCACTGATAGCAACTGACAGGTGGCACTTTTAGGTGGCACAGGTGGGCACTTTTAGGTGGCACAGGTGGGCACTGATAGGTAGCACAGGTGAGCACTGATAGGTGACACAGGTGGGCACAGGTGGGCACTTATAGGTGGCAGCGGTGGGCACTGGTGCAACAAGCACCGTTAGGGTTGGCACTGGCAGGCTTCATACATGGGCACAGTGCCATCCCTACAGTGCACAATATTGCCCTTACCTGGTGGTCTAGTGGGGGCTCCCTGGTGGTCCTGGGCGGCCTCTGTGATCCTTCCCTGGTGGTCCTGGGCGGCCTCTTTGTGATGTCCGGGGGGGCTCCCTGGTGGTCCAGTGGGGTGATCCTGAGGGTGGCTGTGCTGATAAATGTTCAGCGCAGCCCCCCCCCCCTGTCAGGAGAGCAGCCGATCAGCTCTCCGCTGCTCAGGTCTGCAGACCTGAGCAGAGGAAAAGCCAATAAACGGCTCTTCCTATTTACACTGTGATCAGCCGTGATTGGTCACAGCTGATCACATGGTAAAAGGCTTCGGATCGAAGCCTTTTACCTCGATTGGTAATGCGGTGGGTCAGACTGACCCACGGCACCACCAATCGCCACGATGCGCACCCCCAGGGGCGCGCGATCGCGGATTATCCTGACGACGTCAATAGACATCCAGTCAGGATAATGAACCCCCCGCCCGGACATCATTTGTCTATGCGCCGGGCGGGAAGTGGTTAAGTAACACTATAGAAAAAAAAATCTAAAATTGTTCCCTCAAAAAACAATTCCCATATTGCTAGTCCAACAAACCTCTGCTATACTTAGGCATCCAATTAACGTTCCCCTCTGCAGACCTGTATAAGATAAACTATGTTCCACTTATCTCTACTATCCAAAAAGTAATTTCAAAACTCAAAAAACATCTGCTATCCTGGGTCAGGTTGCCTGGCCGCCTATAAAATGTTACTTTTACCTAAGATATTATACCTGTTCAGGACAATTCCTATTCAAATACCCACCTCCTTCTTTACAACCATGCAAAAATGATTGTCACAATTGATCTGGGCAAGCAAAAAGGCTAGATATCCCCCACAAATCCAAAAGAAGCATGGAAGTGCAGGTGGCATGGGCCTTCCTGTGTTGATGGATTATTATATGGCCTTTTTGCTAGACCAACTCAAATCCTGGTTTGGAAGGACCCTACTAAAACCCTGGAGTCAACTTGGGAACGCATTGTTGAATAATAAGCCATCATTGTCTTTTCTGTTGTCTTACAATATTAATCATCAAAAGAAAAACATTGACCACCCCACAGGCTTGGCTGTACCTACTCAAATGGGGGGACACTAACTTACCAAGAACCAAAATTCCTATCCCATTGGACTCTATAGAATGGTGTGTCACAGGTATCTCTCTGGAACATTGGCAGAGAGGGGGTATTCTGCAACCTTCGGGATTTATTTGATGGTAGCAAGCTAAAGTCCTTTACGGACTTATGTCACAAATTTAATCTATGAGACACTGAAGTATTTCCTTACTTGCGGATATCCTCACTGGGCCAATCCCTTGGGGATACATACTGCTGGCTACCAGACTCTGGAAGTTCTGGCATGCACAAAACCCCAAACAAAGGGGAATTTCATTAAAATACAACATTTTAAACTCTAAAAAAGCTTTCCAAAAAAACTCTCCATTATGAAAATGGGAAAAGGACCTAAGCACAGTATACTCAGACACACAATGGTTGGGAGCCGTCAAATGTATTTACCATTATTCTCAATGTATCAACTATTGGGAATTGGTGCTAATGAAGGTCTCTTGAGCCCCCTAGGGAAAGAGAGCCTTTACTGATGGGGGCATGGCCAGGAGCTGGGCGTCAGTCAAGATTGGGTGAAGCCATGGGGGTTGGGTTGGGCCTGAGCTCATAAAAGGTACTGCCCAGGGAATTCTAGAAAGCAATGTGGCTGGTAAAGCTGCCCACCTTCCCACCCCTATTTTTTCTGCGGATGATATGACACAGCTTTCTGCGGTTTCTTGACCTTGCCAGCATTAAAAGTTGCTGTAATGGGCTATGCCCCGGAGTGGAAACTCGAAACAGGCTGTCTGTCCAGCACTTATGGTAAGGACAGGCCCCTTTTGGAAGTCAAGTAGTTAAGGTTTAAAGTGTGCTCACAGTACAACCTTGACTGGCGGTGGTTAAAGTGTTCACATGTTCTGTGTTGGAATTTCATGTTCTGTGTTGGATTTTAAATAAAAGCTGTGGCCTTGCCCTTTCCAACCTAATTGGGTGTAAGTGTCATTTCTGACATGGTATTGGGGCAAGGGGGAGTTTGTTAATTACATTTACAGAGGTTTCATGCCTAGGCCTATTGCGCCTCAGTAGTCAAGTTCCTACTGAGATGGCACTACACTCCATTTATCCTGGCAAAATTCTCTAATAACAAATCAAATCTCTGTTGGAGAGGTTGTGGCCAAGTAGGCACTCTTTCACACATGGTTTGGTCCTGCATGCACTTCCACAGTTTCTGGGCGGAAATCAAAGATTACTGGTTGCATCTCTAAACCAAATATTGAACAAGCTATACTAGGCATTAATATGTCATCTTTTCACCTTTCAGTAAGACCAATAGCCTTGCAGATAATCATGGCAGCCCGGTCTGTAACTATGCACAAATGTAAATCAATGGAGGCCCCCAATATCTGTGAAGTCATCAAATAGATCAATGTGATAGCTGAGTATGAAAACATTTTAGCCTATAAAGAAGGCAGTGCAGCTAAATACGAGCTAAATTGGTCCCTGTGGATAACTTGAGTCATTGTGTTTGTTGTTAGACAAGTTGGTTTATTGTACTGGTTGTTGATACTTTTCTTCACAATGGGTGTTGCCTCAAAATAGAGAGTCAGTATCCATACATCTCCCAATGTAAACACTAGGACCCAAATTTTTTTTGTTCTTCATTGCTTTTTTTCCCTTTTTTTTAGGGGATCAAGTGTCACTACAAAGTAATATGTTCCTCCCTTTGCTTCTGTCTATTCAGTTAAAAAAGTTAAAAATTGTTTTTTGTTTTTTTTTATTAGTTTATCTTTAATAACCTTTCTTGGAGTTACTTTGGTTGGTGCTGCCCCATCCCCTTTGCCACAGCTTGTTCCCTGGTGGGGTGGCTGGGGGCTCGGAATAGCAACTAATACCCTGATCTTAGTAGAATTAAGGCGTCCACACATCTCTGACGTTTGCAATATTATATATCTGGAAATTACGGCCCCGGGTGCGGGGACCTTCATTCCTTGCCCAATGTTTTACTTATCTATGTATGTGTAGCTATGAGTAAGCGCCTCTAGGTTGGCGTGAAACGCGTTAGCAATTCTTCTCTTGTCTGTACACATGGATTTGGATTTATTAAATTATTGCAAAGGAGTGCGGTCGTCCGGAGTTTCTTTCTGCATATCTGATCAAGCATCTTGAACCTGCACCCTCTGGGACTGTGATACTGCTGGGAGAGCCGGGTGTTCTGGAGCTGTTCACCTTTTCCTTATGTATGTGAAATACTTTGCATTTTCATTTTCTGTATAATGCTTTATAAAACTCAATAAAAACAATTGAAAAAAAAATCAACTTCTTTGTGTAAGGCAATTCACATATACTAATATGTATTTCAACTTTACTAGTTTTCCTGGAGTTCAACAATAAGATCATTTCATTTAGTTACGTTACTTACTAAAACACAAGACTATATCCTATAAAGGGCTGTTGTCTTACAATTTGTGAGGAACACATTATATGATAAACTCCAAAACACAAAACAATAAAAAAAACCTTGTGAACAGTATTTTAGAAAAATCTGGCAGCTGGGATTCCACACAGAGCAATAAACAAATCAAAGCATTGATCAGTGAAATGTAATACTTGAAGCACCTGTGGCAGCTGTTGCCTCTGACTTTCCTGAAAGTCACCTACACACGTTTCGCAAAAATCTGTTACTAACTTCTTTAAAAGTTTTGTCTCTTCAGATCGCGGATAAGCGGCCTGCGGCTCACCAGCTGTTGTTCAACTGGAACTCCCAGCAGGCTCCTTCAGGCTTGCGGGAAAGCAGAGGTTACCGAGACATTTTATGGACTAAACATTAGCGTCTTGCCAGATCCATTAGATTCTCATCATAATCATTTTAGGGAAATACAACATATAAAATATTGTTGTCTTCATTGTTTGCACATTATTTAACTACAAGGATAATGATGCTATCCATTATCAACAACAGAGACATGCAGCAGTTCACAAGGCAGAGTAAAATAGTTATGATTATGATTCATGGCACATTTTTCTTATTTAAAGCTCAACCCCAGGAAACGTGAAATTTCCTCCTCGCATTGGGTCTGTGCCAGTACTACAAGGGTTACTTGCTTATTTAGGTCTAGGGGACATAGAAAAGAAAATCTACTTATCCCATGCTTTGCTCCACCGTGCTGCTAAACCAGTCCCCGCAACATGTAGGGTGGGTGGAGCACGGTGCAGTCACAAAAACATACTGTCCAAGTGTGATAAAAGAACTTGTATTGAAATAATGCAAAGGCAGTTTACAATAAACCCGGTGGGAAGACAGCCCAACCTGGAACATGCACAGGTCTAACAGCATGTAGAGAGCAGGTTTCAGCTGAACTAACAGTGCCTGTTGAGAGGGGCAGGATGCAGCCTGGCCATTTCATGCCCAAGCAGGAAGCTGTCCAGAGGAGTTGCGAACTCTATGCTTTTCCTCTTCGTCAGGAGCCTTTTGCTGCTGCTAGTTCTGTCCCTACCAAGTGGGGTACCTGTCCCTACTCTACCAATATGCAAAATGTGCACCAAACTTGGGAACCAGGGACTGAAATAGGCACATGGGGTGGCAGCATCCAATTGAATAACAAATGAGCCCTTTCATTTCTAACCACTTCCCTTTCTCCATTGCATCCCCAGTTTCCATTCCTCCCATCCTCTTCCCCGCCTCCACACATCACGCTCACATCCAGCCAGCTTTCTCCCTCTCCCCCCCCTCCTCCACCATTCCCGTCCATTAGCACTCCACACTGACATCTACATAGCCATTGTTAATGTTAATGATTTGTTTCATTCAGCAGCTTGACTATTGTTGTTTTTAATGTCTATGCTCCTCATTTTCCTTATTTCACTTGCTGGCACAGACAGGTGGTGCTGTGCCTCCCCTGGCCGGCCGCTGCCTCCACACACAGCTGTCTCCCCGCCGTCCTGTGCTTTGGGTGTGCTGGGGGGGCGGGCCAGAGGACCGCGACCACCCCCTCTCCTCTCCGATTTGGCGCGTCCTCGCCAGACATGGCTGAGGCCTGATGAAGGAGCATGTATGCTCCGAGCGCGCGCCTACAGCTGTGTACCACTTCCACCCTCTCCTACACCAGGGACTACAGACGACTGTGGCTGCCTCCCCGTCCACCTGCCTGGAGCTCCAGAGACCACCGGTGCGGCCAGACACCTGTGCTGGCGGGACACCCAGCGCTCGGACCGTCCTGAAGGAGACACCCTGGACCTACCTCCTACTACATGCCTGTTCATATGCATGATCTTGTAAGTGCGTTTTTAATAAAACATGTTTTTATCATTATTACTACACTTAGTGGGGCGCCGCTTTTTCTTCTCTCAATTGAATAACTTCCCCCATGACCCAGGAAACCATGGAGGAGCTATGTTTCTCTTGACTCCCTCTCCAACTGCAATGTCACTGCGGAAGAGCACCACCTGCAGTGGAGAAAGTAGACTGCACCTTCCTACAAGCATCTTATCCCCATGCTCCAGCAGTCTAAGGTCCTGAGATCATCAACATCAATGCAGGTACATTTGACATGAAGAGGCTGAGGGACAGTCCACCTCTGGAGCATAGGGGAGCTCTATCAGCCAGTGGAGCAGAGAATCAGGTAAGTAAATTGTTTTTACTCTCTCTCCTAGACCTAACCTCGCAAGTAAATCTTGTAGCGTGGGTGTAGCCCAACTACAATGAGGGATTTTCGGGCTTTAAGGTGTGGTGAATGGGTCAGTCACTTTCACACTTACAGTAAAGATTAAGCTACACTGTTTTTAAAATCTCTTGCTTCTAAGATGCTTAACCATTGGCTAACAGTCACCTGGATAGGTAAAAGTTAAATGACTCTTTCACATGGGTGGTCCAATCAGGTCTGTCAGTCAGTTTTTCAGGCAGACCTGATCAGAAGCCCCATGTAAGTCTATAGGCAGGCTGATTGGCATGTATCTTATTTTACATCCACTTACTACTGTAAATGGATACGCTTGGTTTACATCCACTTACCTCCAAGTACATCCTGGTTTGGAAAAGGCCTTGGTCCTTTTTCCTATTTTTCCAACCCAAACGTGATAGTCTCATGTAAATAAACACCCATTTGTCCGCAGAGCTCTGGTTTTTAAATGGAGCTAAACACTGAAAGGACTTGGATGTGACAAAAGTGACATTTGTCCCATTTGGCTCTGATTCAGCAAGGGATCTGTTTGGGGATTGCATGCTGACCAGGTGGTGTCCCCGTGAAAGGGGCTAAACAGGACATCTTTGGGAGCTTAATCATGTAGCTAATGTAACTAGTGATTAAAGTTTATGTAAAATCTAACAATACATTCCTCTTATTTGCTCCTTGTCATTTATGGCTAGCTAATTTAGCAGCAGCGTTGAGCTACACATAATCTCTTTTGCAGCTCTAGCCTATTCAGGTGACTGCCAGCATATAGGAAGAACTCCAAGAATTGCAGCAGTTTTGAAAATCTGTTGGCTTGTAAGGTGTTAGGTCCAATTGTGTATGTCACTTTGTGTACTTATCTCTTTTATATACTGTTTACATTTTTACTGAGTGCCAGAAGTACAACTATCACTATACTTCCGATGCTTTGACAGGAGATGTAGCTGCTGTGTGACTGCCTGCCTCCTCCCCTCTGCTGTCCATTCACTGAAGGCTTTGTATTTGGTGAATGGGTTCACATAATACAAAGCCTCCCTTGAATGGGTATGAGGAGAGGAGGGGCAGGCAGAGTGGCTGCACGTGAAAATGTAAATTGCAAATAAAAGAGAAAAGTCCATATGCTGGCATACACCTTGTTGGACTTAATGGGGTCTATTTACTAAAGGCAAATCCACTTTGCACTGCAAGTGCACTTGGAAGTGCAGTTGCTGTAGGTCCGAGGGGGACATACAAGGAAAATAAAAAACAGCATTTTTGCTTGTACACGATTGGATGATAAAGTCGGCAGAGCTTCCCCTGATTTCAGATTTTCTCCTCAGATTTACAGCAACTGCACTTCCAAGTGCACTTGCAGTGCACTTGTAGTACAAAGTGGGTTTTCCTTTAGTAAATAAACCCCAATGTATTACCCACAACAGTAAAAGCAGTCTGTACATGCTGTAAAGTATGCTTGTTATACTCACTGTAGAACCTAAGGGGTTAATCCTCTGCATTGTGTAAAAAGGCTGTTTGATCCTGTCTTCTCTGATCCTCCTCTTTTTCTACAGTCCCCAATCCATCTCCTGATAGAACAGAGCCTTGTGGGCAAGCAAGTTTAACATGCTCAGTTTGGTGTGTATTGCTAGAGAGATTTTAATTTTCTTTGGAGGGTGCATGTGATCAGCAGAGGGTCAGGAGACCTGCAGCCTTGTAGGGCAATGAGGGGAGAATGAAAACTTCTCCTACTCCTCCTTTAAGCGGACACTGATAGACGTCACAAAACTGCTATATACGGCTGATGAAAAAAGGTATTTAGCAGTTTATATTTACTAAAATAATTGCATTTCCATGTTGTGTGTAGTGTGGAAGAATAGATATTGTGAATGCAGGCTCCTGGGTTTAGTAACACTTTGGGGTTGATTTACTAAAGCTGGAGAGTGCAAAAAACGGTGCAGCTGTGCATGCTAGCCAATCAGCTTCTAACCTCAGCTTGTTCAATCAAGCTTTGACAATAAAACCTTGAAGCTGATTGGTTTCTGTGCAGAGCTGCACCGAATTTTGCACTTTCAAGCTTTAGTAAATCAACTCCCTTAACTTCTTATTAGCCAGCAATTTTTTTAAAACTACTGCAATTGCTGGAGTCAGACATGTAGCCTTAGCCTATTTTTAACCCTTCCAGATCCGCGCTATTGCTGAAGTATGGCACCAGCGCGGATCTGAATTTTTGGGACGACGTCCATGGACGTCGTCCCCTGTGCACGCTCCCGGCACGCAGTCATAGGTGGCGACGGCGTGCGCGTGCAGCCGCCGCATGCTGCGTGGGCATGCCCGCGGGTCGGGTGGACAGGATGTCCGCTCGTGACCCGCGATCGCCTGTCAGAGCTGCAGGGCGTTGAACCGCCGATGTAAACACCACGGTTCTCCGTTCTGTGAAGGGGACATAGCAGAAATACTGATCCCTGTGATCAGAATCAGTGAGATCTGTTATGTCCCAGCCAGCCCAGCCTCCATACAGTTAGAACACAATGAGGGAACACAGTTAACCCCTACACTGCCCCCTTAATGTTAACCCCTTCACTGCCAATGACATGTATACAGTAATCAGTGGATATTTAAATTTCTGATCGCTGTATAAATGTCATTATTCGCAAAAAGTGTCAAAAATGTCCGACATGTCCGCCCCAATATCACTGTCCCGATAAAAATAGCAGATGGCCGCCATTACTAGTAAAAAAAAAATAAAAACTCCATAAATCAATTCACATAGTTTGTAGACGTGATAACTTTTGCGCAAACCTATCAATATACGCTGATTGCAATTTTTTTTTACCAAAAATATGTAGAAGAATATATATTGGCCAAACCCGATGAATAATTATTTTTTTATTTTTATTTTTTTGGATTTGTATTATAGCAAAAAGTAAAAAATATTGTTCTTTTTTCAAAATTGTCGCTCTTTGTTTGTTTATAGCACAAAAAATAAAAACCGCAGAGGTGATCAAATATCACCAAAAGAAAGCTCTATTTGTGGGAAAAAAATTATAAAAAATGTTGTTTGTGTACAACATCGCACGACCGCGCAATTGTCTTTCAAAATGCGACAGCACTGAAAGCCGAAAATTGGTCTGGGCAGGAGGGGGGGTTTAAGTGTCCAGTAAGCAAGTGGTTAAAAACTGTTTTTAATCCAACTGGTGAAAGTCCTGACTGGAGCTCTTCATGGAGCTGAAGAGCTTTAATAACTGCAGGGCTCCCTGTCTCCCACTAGAATAAAGAATATGTTCTATACATAGTCAGTTCACTCCATTCATGGTATTAACTAAAGCAGCATAGAAGTCTAGTCATATTTAGTAATGAGAAAGACCCCAGCCCAAGGATGATTTTAAGACTTTAGTGACCAGAGGTCATTGATGCCTAGATACGCAGGCCAAATTTAGCATGCTTTATTCAATTTGGCAAGAACTCTGTAAATATGTTTCATAGCTATATAATTTGTATATTATTTTGAAATATGTATAATGTTTTATTTGGTGCACTGTTTAATTAAAAGTCTCATTCCCTTTTTTTATCTATTATATCAGTGACCATTTTTTCTAAATTGCATTTTCTTCTTTTTTATTTAATTTTAAAATATTTTTTTAATTATGTAATTGTATCTGACAATTACACCATTAAAAAGAAGGCACCGCAAATCCCATTGAAACCTGACAGTGGCAGTGTTCACCTACAGGCTACAGGCTTATTTTGTCCATGATGCCCCAAGCTTGGATGTGATCACCATGTCATAGGTACCATAGTGATTACATGATCTGGAACCATTCTGACTGATCTCTGATATTCAGTCTGGACTGGAGCAGTTACTAATAGTCAGGATTGAGAGCCTGCAGGTGCTCAAAGTGTTGGCTTCGGGCTTTCAAAGAGGGGAAGTTTATAAAAGTATACCAAGCATATATCGTGGTATTGGGACATGTTACCTTTAATGACATTTCTTTAAAAATCTATATGCATTACAGCTTTGGATATACCTTAAAATGTTTTCTTAGTTTTTAAGCAGCTTCTACCATGAGCTTATATGTATATATTTTTTTCTTCATCCACGAATGTAGTTATTTTTCTTATAATAAAAAGCCTTTTTACAGATAACATCTGACTTAACATAATATAGCAATTCAGATGCCTCTTCTATTTAGTCTTTGGTGACCACCTTCTTTCCAGTGTTCCACCAGCACCAGACCTCTTCTAAGGTCCTGGACTACCTTGTACATCAAGTGCAACCAATGGGCTAATACCAGAGTCAGAGTTGAGAAGTATAAATTCTCCATAAGCTCCACTTCAGGTTGAAATATAGGTTTTAGCAACATTAACAGATGTAAGTAATACAAACCATCTTGCTGTCTCATATTATCACCTTAAAGTCCCTGGATTACTACACCATGAGGGCTCTCCAAGCTTTCTTTCTTTTTTCTCTCTCTTTTTTTTATATAATCTTTATTTTAAAAGTGTATTAAAGTGTTTTACAAAACAGAACAAAAATGAGCAAAGAAGGCAAATAATGACATAAAAAGGGGAAACAATAAACAAAAGTAGTCATCATCATCTATATCTCTGAAAGGCACTATTGTTATCCGTGAGCTATAACGTCGTCATTCTAAACCGAAAAAGGTCCCCCTGTATCCAGGACAATCGTCCCTATGGACTCCTCTCCTCCTGCCAAGAGGAGGGGCAGGAGGACCCTGCTAACTGCAAACAAGATCTTGAGAGACACAGAGCTCACCACGTATTCATTATCCTGATGATATTGAAGACTAGACATAGTTTGGATTCCAGTTACTGTGCACTCAAGGAGAACGCTATGTTCGCTATGGTCACACCTGATTCGATAACTGGGCAGACACAATAGACAGAAGGTTTTCGCCCAGAGTGTTCTGGGTTTGCCAGGACTAGCTGTTTAAATATGGGATCACCTAGAGCCAACAAGGCTGTATCCAAGCTGGATGAAACTGCGAACGTCCCAGAAATATGGTCTTTCCACGATGCCCAAGTGGAGTCGTACCTCTACAGGTGGTGAGCCACTCTTCTGCTTTCATGATCTCCCCCACCTTCCTCATCCACTCCACTTCACTCGGAGTACGCAAGCTTTTCCAGTAAATTGGAATTAAGCACCTAGCCGCATTGAGGAGGTGGGAGAGAGCACTACGTTTATATTGTGATAGGAGTATGGGGTGGGGGATGTGGAGAAGGAAGTGCCTCAGTGAGTCCGGTATGTCCACACCAACACACTCAGAGATATGTTTACCAACCATGGACCAAAAGGGCTTCAGAATAGGACAGTCCCATCATTTATGCAGAAGTGTTCCTCTCTGTCCGCATCCCCTTCAGCACAAATCGGAGGCCGTGGGATAGATCCTAGCCATGGTCACAGGCACCTTATACCACCTTGAAAATATTTTATAATTATTTTCCTGAGTCTTCGACTCCACCATGCATGAATGTGTTAAGCAATACAAGTGGTTCAGTTGTTCGTCAGTAAACTCACCCTGGATGTCTCGTTCCCATTCTCTAACATAAATTGGTTTAGGGCTAGGCTTAGCCTCCTCTAAAAGTTTGTAAAGGACAGCAATCATGTGTGGCAGATGGTCTTGTTCAGCCCATAGGCTTTCAAAATCAGTTAAAGTAGATCTTATCTGTGACTCACGATTCCGCAATGTGACAAAATTTGCGAGCTGACAGTACCTCCAAAAGTCAAATGGGAAGCTACCACAGTGTTCCCTAGGGGTGGGGAGTGGGACCAAAATATGTCCCTGTGCCAAGCTGTAAATACTGTCATTCACACATGTTCCTAGAGAGGACAATCGTTCACCAGGGAGGAACCAAGGATAGCCACCCACAGAAGCCAGCGGGGAGGTTGGGGGGCCAGTGTAGAGGATTTGTACATTCTATCCCAAGCTTTCAGGGTATGGACGGTCAGCAGAGATAGCCACTCCGAAAGGCCCCTGGCCTCAGTTGGAACACAGGGAGCATACGCCAGATTACGACCTGCAATGTCCTTCTCCATTTGCATCCATAATTTAGATCCTGTATGAAACCTCCAGTTGAGCATACGTTGTAATGCAATTGCTTGATAGTATTGGGGAATGTTAGGTAGACCAAGACCTCCATTTCGCTTTGCCAGCTGCAGAATCGCCACCGCTAGTCAAGGTCTCTTGCCTCTCCACACAAACCGAATAAAGAGTCTACGGAGCTCCTTGAAAAAGCGTGAGGGCAGGGGGACAGGTACCATCTGCAGGAGAACTAGTATACGGGGCAGTATTGTCATTTTGAGGATGTTCATGCATCCCACTCATGTGAAAGTCTCGCTATCCCACGACTTCAAGTGTAAACCAATGCAGAGGCCATATTTGGAGGGATAGTGATGGGCAGGATCTCCGATTTGGATTAACTAATTTGGAAGCTAGATACTTGACTATAGGCTGTTAGTTCCTCCATCAGGTTCAGCAATGAGACAGTGGGCTCCACAATGTGAAAAAGAACATCATCCGCATAAGCCGAAAGCTTATGTTCTGTGGGGCCTACAAGGACCCCTCTGATATTAGGGTTAGATCTTATGTTCCATAACAAGGGCTCTAGGACTAGAGTGAATAATAGGGGTGAAAGTGGACACCCCTGTCTCGTGACGTTCCGGGAACACTGAGGATAAGCCCCCATTCACCCTTACCTGAGCTGTGGGGGACGCATAAAGTGCTAAAATCCATCGTAACATATGCAAGCCCAAGCCCAACCTCACCAGCACAGCCTTAAAGGGGTTGTAAACCCTCCCAGTTTTTCACCTTAATGCATTACCCACTTGGTTTTAGGAAAACCAAGTGGGTAAAGGGTCATCTTCAGGTTGTAAGGACATTGGAAAAATCAAGGAAGGAAATTTTGAGTTGGTCTACTTGACCATGGTTTGGTTTCAACAGTCAGAACCCCTCATTTTCCACTTCTTGATTAGAGTTTGAACACTGCTGATTGGCATTCTCAATTCCTCGGATATCTTTTTATATCCCTTTCCTGTTTTATGCAGTTCAACTACCTTTTCCTGCAGATCCTTTGACAATGCTTTTGCTTTCCCCATGACTCAGAATCCAGAAACGTCAGTGCAGCACTGGATGAAAGATGCAAGGGTCTGTCAGGAGTCCAGAAACGCATTGACCTTTTATACACACACACTAATTACAAGCAAACAGACCACAGATGAGGATGGTCACTTTTATTAGCAATTCAAACCCCTTTGTGCCAAATTGTGTTCCTTTTTATCAGGCCAAAATCACCAGGGTATGTAAACTTTTGATCAGGGTCATTTGGGTAGTTTCTGTTGTCATTATGATTTAAAAAGAGTAAACACAGTTGATTGATAATAAATGGCTTCAGCCAACACTAACCATGAGGGAAAACATTGTTTTGTGTCATCATTCATATTCTCTGAAAAATAGCCAAGAAATCATAAACTCTGCCAGGGTATGTAAACTTATGAGCAGAACTGTATGTGTGTATATATATATATATACCTATATATATATGACATATATTGTCAACAAGCAAAATGCAAGGCAACTAAGAGCTCAATCATAGGGTCAGGGAGACAAATGAAAAAATAGCTCAAGGAGTTTATGAGATTAAGTCAGTTAAATATATTAAAGGAAAACATTGCCGGCAATTATAGGGAAGAATGCCAATAAAATGACTGACAACGTGTATTTATGGCTGTATGAATCCATCATTTTAGTCTAATGAAATATATGTGTACACTGCTGTAGCAAATAATTATATCACGGGCTCTGACATGAATGGAAATGTCACATGCATTTAAGATAACAGCGTTAGAAATTGTTCATATCCTACAAATGGATTTTACAGAACTAGCAGGGAAAATGTCAGTGTAATTAAATACACAATTCCTTATAACCTTCTTCATACAGAAGGCCTAATGGTGTTGATATGAGACTTCTGGGGGATAACGGTCACAAAATGTTAGTAAAACATATAAAACGGGTTAAATTGATCATGGCTGATAATGTATTAATCCTAATGTCAAATACAACCCTACTATCCACTCCCCCTGCCCATACAGTTCCATTAAGGGAAATGTTTGAAGAGTTAAACAAAAGAACAGTAATCTATTATTTTGGAGGTGGAACCAAAAAAGGCTGCTTAATGTTGGTATGGCGGAGGTGCTCGTGGTGCACTGTAATCATGTTGATGAAGGTCGTTAGAGTTGTCATAATTTACTTAAATGCATCCAGAAAAGACATTTTGTGGCTAATTTGACATTTAATGTTTTATCATAAAGTGTTGCCAACTTTCTGGTTGTTCAGAAATCACTGGCGTGTCTGTGTCAGACATAAATGTAATTGTTTATCACTTAAATTATGACAACTCTGACTACCTTCATGGGAAAGAACCGGGATGACCCACCACATCCAAGATAATATACCATTATTTAGATCTTGATATTCAAAGTGAGTGGATATTAAAGGTGGGTGGTCTCTAAGGAAAAAGCATCACAATTTAAAAATAAATCATTTTTATTCCATAGAAATCTTAAAAATAAGGGGGAATAACCTCTTGATTTAAAAAATAAGCAGACATTGACCTGGTTCCATATAGAACATCAACCCCACAATATATAACAATATTTAGACTTAAACAATACTACTGATTTCTAACCCTAAAAGTATAGCACCACATCTATAGTGGTCTCAGCTTAGTCCATAAAGTGATGATCACATGATTTCCAACATGTTTCACCCAAAGAAGGGTTTCCTCAGGGTAACAGGGGCTTTTTAAGCTCTGTCCAATCCTCAAACGTTAGAACTTACCCCATTCATGTGTACATTACATTACAGGTGATGAGATAACCAGACTACGGCTGAGCCCTTCTTTGGATGAAACTCATTGGGAACCATGTGATCAACACTTTATGGACCAAGTTGAGACCACTATAGATTTAGTGTTAGAAATCAGTAGTGGTGTTCTAAATATTGTTAAATACTGTGGGGTTGATGTTCTATATGTAACCATGTAAATGTGCACATTGTTTTTAAGTCAAGGGGGTGATATCCCCCATATGTTTTAGGATTTCTATGGCATATTTTTTTTTCAAATTGCTTGTGATTTTTCCCTGAGAGACCAGCCACCTTTAAAATCCCCCATCTTTGAATATCATGGGTTTCCCGAGGTCTAAATACCTCCATTAATGTAATTCCACACCATCCTGGATGTCTTTGCCCTACCAACATATTTTTTTCATTGCACCTACTGTAAACATTACCTAGCTGTCCCTGAGGAGGACCTAGGACCAGATTTCCAGAGCCATCAAGAGTGACATAACCCTGCATGGAGACAGGAGTATTTTCCCCACACCTACTCAGAATGTTGCATCCACCACTATACTTGTTTGTTCACAACATCACTTTATGTATATCACACTTCTTTTAACATTTTGAACATTCATCATTGCATATGATTGTTTGCAAACATTTCTATGGGTTATCCCACCTCTACTCTTACTTCTTTTTCCTAGTCGATACCTTAGGTTTTATGTTCTTCCGACATGACACTTTCAAGACCACCCATCCACAGACACAATTTGTTATAATGCAAATTACCAGTCCTTTGAAATGCATTTCTTTTTCAGGATTTTCCCCTCTGTCATCTTGTAGGCAGGTGGGAGCTGCAGTACATTCCTTCATCCTATAGGTGGCAATGTGCTGCTTCCTCAGGTGGGCTCCAGCAGCCATCTTGGGTAGGACGGTTGATCAATTGGACGTTGAAATCTCATAACATTTTAGGTGGCCATCTTGGCAAGGTGACCTGATAAAAGGGGTGCTCCATATAATTTAGGGGCACCTACAGTGTGTGTAAGACAGGCAGAAATTCCTGGTGGCTAGGGTCAGAATAGGTGTAGCAAAGGAAGAAGTTCCTGATGAGAAGGGACAGAATCCAGATAACAAGGATACCTTTCCACAAATTTGTGGCAGTGTTGAACTGTAAGTCTGTTAACTTGCTGCACATTTTCACTGGCAAATTGTACACTTGCAGAGCACTTGAAGCACAATTCCTAGTTGACACTTTTCCAATTTGTAGCAAATTTGTGCGGCAAGTCTCTAGCAAGAGCAAAGTTGCTGTGGTGAGTCTACAGCAAGAGCTCTACAAGTCTACAGCATGAAAATTCAGCCACAGTGCCCCCTGTGGTGGAACGACTATTGCACAACATAACTGAACCAGAACTTGCAGCAGACTTGCAGAATGTTTGCAAAGAAAGTTGATCTGGAGTCATGCAATGCGAACTTGCTGCAATTGTGCAACAAACTTGTGAAGCCTGGCAAGTCTAGCAATAGCTTAGCAAGTCAATTTCAAACTTCCAGCTCAATTGCTTGCCATCTGGGATGTTAGACGTACTAGCAGTTTTAGATGCACTAAGCAAATTAAAGGTGAACTCTTACTAACACTTTAAAAACAGTTACAGCAAACTGTTTTTTTTCCTTTTGGGATAAAGGTTTTACATAAATATAAACGTGGATCATAATAAGCACCCTTGTCAGTAGTGAATGGTTTGTCTCAACCCTGTAACTGGTACATCTGCAAGACAGCTTGTTCTTTCATCTCCGGGCTGGCATGGCATCTTCTCCCCATTCCTCTCCATTGGTGAGATGACCACAAAGAGGGAGGTGAGTAATGGTGCTGGAAGAAAGGGAGTGGGCACCCTCTGGCGGTGGAAGGGTGGCGGTGCAGGTTATGCTGGCTCGCTCACCACTGTCCACCCACCGCCGCGTGGCATGGCCCCCAACTAGTGTTGAGCGAACCCGGACTGTAACGTTCGGGTCCATACCGAACTTTAGGGTGTCCGTGGCACGGACCCGGACCCGGACATTTCAAAAATCGTTTGGGTTCGGTCCGGGGTTCTGCTATTTTACTCCACGTGTTGAGAAGCTGCAGGGCAGCCAATCAACAAGCGTTTCACTGGTTTGCCCTTAGAAGCCATCACAGCCATGCCTACTAATGGCATGGCTGTGATTGGCCGGTGCATCATGTGACCCAGCCTCTTTATAAGCTGCAGTCACAGTGCTGCAGTCACATGCTCCTTGGGTTAGTGTAGGGAAAGGTAGCTGACGGCGTGAGGGACAGATTTTAGCCATTTTAAGACCTGATCCTGCATCCTGAGATAGATTACTTTACTACTGCTGTCTGTGCTGTTGCTCTGAGTACAGATAGCAGAAATTAGAGATTTCACATACCGCTGCTTTGAGTTGCAGATCAAGCTCTGCATAGAACAACGATCGCTACGATCGTGCTCTACGATCAGATTGTTGGGGGAATTTGAGATTTCAAATACCGCTGCTTAGAGTTGGAGATTTGCAGATTAAACTCTGTCTAACGAAACGATCGTACGTTCGTACACAACGATCAGATTGTGGGATCGTACACACAACGATGAGATTGTGGGAGTAATTTCAGATTTCACATACTGCTGCTTTGAGTGATCTGACTGCACTAGGTAGAGGCTTCTGCTTACGTGTACCCGATGTCGTCGTTATTATAGTTTAACATTATCTTCTTCCTCTTTAATCATTAATGACTATGTAACCCACCGGTTGTAACCTTGTTCTTAGACAGGGAGATTCGTCTTCGGAGATGGATCACGTCAGTCTAGTGAGTTTCGTCGTCATACACTTTAGACTTTAATGAGGGTGTT
>BLSH010320214.1:321477-338929 GCA_018402905.1 Glandirana rugosa | reverse complement strand
GGACCACGTAGAAGTACCGTCGTATGTGTACCCAACACCGAGGCGGGGGTGTTGTACTATCCTGACCAATTGATATTTAGTTTCTGTCTGGGCCGAGTGTCGTAAGAGGAAAAAAAGGAGTGGACTAGTCCTGACCTCAGCGCTCCATAGGGAATGGCGAACAGCGGGGTCGGTTCAAGTCGGAGAGAACCAACCTTCAGGAAGGACATGTCAGAGATTTGCTCGATATACCAACCTCGGGGTAACACCACCAGACCCCCCGTATAAAGTCGAAGAGGACCCACCTACAGGAAGGACATGTCAGAGATTTACTCGATTTGCATATGGAAAGCAAAGGGAAACGCTGTCACTTACGTCTAAGCTTGTTTAAAGCTTTCTTTGAGAGGCCTGCACCACCAGCATCGGGCTCCAACCATATCGCTCATTTAGAGACTGTACAGGAAGGACATCCACCCAGGGTTCCAACCATTTAGCTCATTTAGAGACTGTACAGGAAGGACATCCACCCAGGAGAAGCTGAAATATGCCCCCCAGACCACCACAATGGGGCTCCAACCATATAGCTCGTTTAGAGACTGTACAGGAAGGACTTCCAACCAAGAGAGGCTGAACTTGGCTGGGGCGACAAGCGGTAAGGGATACCTCGCGACTCCAGTCCTGATCAGGTGAGGAAAAAAAGGAGAATGCTGTGAGCCGGGTCTGTCTTTGATTTATAGTTAACCAGTCCTATCATGTTGTGGGGGCGGAGCCACAACCCATGTGTATGCTGCCATGAAGATGCACCAGGAAAACCCAGTGGCGATCAAATACCACCAAAAGAAAGCTCTATTTGTGGGGAAAAAGGGACATAAATTTTGTTTGGGTACTGTGTTGCATGACGCACAGTTACCGGTGAAAGTAGCGCAGTGCTGAATTGAAAAAAATAGCCTGGTCATTAAGGGGGTAAAATCTAAATCTTGAAGTGGTTAAACTAGCATACTCTGTCTGACTTGACCTTAGTAATTTAATGTTTATGTAATGTATATTTATCTAATTATTATTTTTTTTTTTTTTTGCTCTGTACTGTTTTTGTAAGGTCACCTTGGATGTTCTGAAAAGTGCCTATAAAATGTATTATTATTATAATAAAAAATTAGCCTGCGCTGTTAATATGAAAACTTCTACACGGCATCCTACCCGCAGCAGTGCTTCAGAATCTCCATTCCCCGCTTTAACACATTGAAATGATGTATTTTGCTCCAATGCCACATGATCCATGTAGTAGTCAGGTAAAAAGAGCTGTCTATTCACTTGCTTGTAGCCAGGGCATTTGTTAAAATCCTCCTAAAAGCCAAAAAGGTGCATTAATGAAAGAAGCAACCAGACCAAAAGATAAGAGTCCTATTTCATTTATTGGTATTGTGCTAAAATACAGCAAACATGTTTCGGGGGTCAAAGGAACTCCCCCTTCATCGTCAGAGTTTCAGGTAAAAATGAGAACCTTGAATGGACTCAAAATAAAGCTTTCATGTGTGAATCAGTGAAGGGAAGCTAATTGCTAGGTTAGAATAATTACTTACCAGCACTATCTGTATGAGCATTCAAGATAAGAACCCCTGAAACGTATTGCCTGTCTTTTAGCACAATATCAATAAATTAAATTGGATTCCTATCTTTTGGTCTATTGCTTCTTCCATGTATGCATGCTTAGTTCTGGTAACCTTCTTGGGTACCCACTGGAGTGTAGCCTTATCTGTTGTGAGCTAACCTGAGTTGGTAGGCTCTTAAAATGCCCTCACACTACTTCGTATAAACTTATTTCAAAGTCCCAGTGCCTCTTTGATGCCTTTTTTTCATTAAAAGCTAAAAAGGGACACAAGCCAATATTTGTATAAATGGACAACCTCAAAGAAGTGCAAGGGTGCTTTTTGTCAGATGATCATGGAATAAATTGAATCCTAAAACAATTCAACATGATTTGACCAATCCACATCAACAGAGGTGGGAACTCCCCAGCTTGTGCCCGGAGTCTACTGCTATTCTGTATGAAAGTAGTGTTATGAAAATTATAAAATATAACCAAATTAGTGCAGCGCGACTCTAAAATCCCAGCATAAATAATACTGAAAAACCTCTACATAAAATTATATAAATATAACATATGTTCATATACAGTCCCAATTGTATAAACACTGCAGTGCATTCAGTGCAACAACAGTCTTCAATCTCCTGAAGCATTCTTATGACCGCCGCCTTTGGGTGAAAAACCTGCTCACCTCAGCTTAAGACCCCATAACAGAGTTTAATAAGCATAAATCATTCTCCTCCTCCTTGAGTACTGGAACAGTAGACCTCCTCCCCCGTATCCTCTCACAATTAGATGCTCTAAAGTCATCACATCCACATGATAGGGAACACAAGAAAGAGGCCCATAGTGCTCTCTATTTCCACATTTATTAATAAAAATGGGGATAAAAACACTTACAAAAATCTTTAGACAAGCATGCAATCTGTATAACACTTCCTGGGTATGACGTCACTGGCTCGGCCCCTCCCACCTATACGCATTGCACCCTGTGATTGGGTTTCCTCAGTAGGCCTTCGATGTGCTGACTTTGGAGCAACTAATTGTGAGAAGATACAGTGGAGGGGGTCTACTGTTCCAGTATTTAAGTAGGAGGAGAATGATTTATGTTTATTAGACTCTGTTATGGGGTCTGAAGCTGAGCTGAGCAGGTTTTTCACCCAAAGGTGGTGGTCACTGAATGCTTCACATGACTGAAGACTGTTATTGCACTGACTGCCCCGTGGTGTTTATGCATTTGGGACTGTATATGAACATGTTATGTTTATACAATTTTGTGTAGAGGTTTTTCAGTATTTATTATGTTGGGATTTTAGAGTTGCGCTGCACTCATTTTGTTATATTTTGGTTTATACATAAGATGGTGAAACTACCTACACAGTGCTATAGCTGCAACTACAGAATAAACACAGAGGTTTATTTTGTAGCACTTGGGTGCCGACACACAATACACACAATCATTTTTTAATCTTTATATGTTCAGTTATTCTCATTTTGTGGCATATCCATTGGTATTTGGTTGGGTAGCGTGGACTGTAACCAATATTTTCAATATGAAAACTATTCCATTGATCAAAGTGAATAGAGCATGACATACATGCCACTTGAGGAGTGGATTGCTGAGAAGAGGACGGGTTCTGCTCTTTCTTCTCCTTCTGGGTGCTGGCACTACATTCAGGATCAGGCAATCATACAGAATATCAGTAGACTCCAGGCAAAAGCTGTGAAGTTCCCACCTCTGTTGATGTGGATTGATGGAAACTGTATTAAACTTGGGAGTTCAAATCCATTGTCTTAGAACTCAACTTATTGGATGGTCATCTGACAAACAGCACCCTTGCACTTCTTTGAGGTGGTCCATTCATACAATATTAGCTTGTGTCCCATTTTTTTTGCAATGGCTGAAACTGATTGCACTGTCTAAATTTAGCATAGTTGAATTGCTTTACTGGATAGCCTTTAGTAGGTTCCCCAGTTCCCTGGAATTACTCCTTACAGTCAATAGTCTATGTCTATGTATTTTTAAGCTTTATTGCTTTTCCAACTATGATCCACAGGAAGAAGGGAAGTGGACATTGTCCCAAATACACCATCAGTAACAACAATGGAAAAGACTGCAGTCAGCCTTAGGCAGCCCTCTGGGTATTCATCACATTGCCAAAACAAGGACTTTTCTGGATAATATTTCTACAAGACGTCTGTTTTTCCCTCTGTCAGCCTGATTGTAATTCCAGATGTAATAAAGTCTCATCTGCTTTTTTAATTACAGAAAGAGATGACATGTTATATTTATTGGTTGTAATATAGAGATTTCCTGCTTGCTTTAGTTTTATAAGAATCCCTTAAGTCTTCAAGCATTTTATTTCCCATTCTATTTTTTAATCATGATTGTTTCTACAGTTTAATATACAGTATCCAGGCTCATGGAATGAGAATGTTCCTCTACCTTACAAGTGTATCTTATCAACAGCTGCCTCTCATGTAAGATGTATCTATTGGTTAACAGGGGATACTAGGACTTGTGCTTGCTCTCAAAACCATTCTTTGAGTTGCATATATCAAACAGTTCATCAATTTATACAGCAATACAATTTTCTGGACATTCACAAGAATTGCACGGAAAAAAGTTCTTAGCAGGCTGTCAGCAAACAAAAAGGTTCTAATTTTAAACCCATTTCGAAACTATTGTACTACATAAATGTAATATCCTTTATTGTTGCTTACAAGTAGAGTTGAGCGAACCCGTGGATGTTCGGGTTCGGTGGGTTCGGCCGAACTTCGGAAAAAGGATCCGGGTTCGGTACCGAACTTGACCCGACCTTTACCCCGAACCCCATTGAATTCAATGGGGACCTGAACTTTTCGGCACAAAAATGACTGTAAAAGAGTCCTGGAAAGTGCTAGAGGGCTGCAAAATGATTTTAGAACAATAATCTGTCCCTTACAGCAACAGCAGGAATCTGACCCTATAGAACTAGGAGAAGCAGTAGTAGTAGTAATCTCTACCTATCTCTCTATATGCAATCTGTCCCTCACAGCACCAGCAGCATCCTCTCCCTACACTACCCAGAGAGCATGTGACATGCAGCACTAAGTGACTCCAGCTTATAAAGAGGCTGGGTCACATGATGCACTGGCCAATCACAGCCATGCCATTAGTAGACATGGCTGTCATGGCTTCTAAGGGCAAACCAGTGAAAGGCTTGTTGATTGGCTGCCCTGCAGCTATTCAACATGCGTGAGCAAATACCCGAACCTAGAACTCGAACCCGAACTTTTTTTCAAATGTCCGTGAGTTAACTACCAGAACCCAGAACCCAAACGTTTTTTGAAATGTCCGGGTTCGGGTCCGGGTCACGGACACCCCAAAGTTCGGTACGAACCCGAACTTTACAGTTCGGGTTCGCTCAACTCTAGTTATAAGTTGATAAGCTGCTTGTCCTACTATTTCACTTAAGGCTTAAAGTGATACTAAAGGCTCACAGTTTCTTTTTTTAAAAATAACAAACATGTCATACTAACCTCTTCTGCGCATCGGTTTTGCACAGAGTGGCCCCTAACCCCATCTTCTGGGGTCCTCCAGCGGTGCTCAGGGCTCCTCCTCTTCTCGAGTGACCACCACACTTCCCTGGGGTCACCCGTGCAGGCGCACTCCCGAGTCCTGCTGTTGCGTGTATTCACACAAACAGCGGGACTCGGCTCCCGGGTCACTGGACTTGATTGACAACAACAGGAGCCAATGGCTCCCCAGCTATCAATCCAGTCAATGAGGACCAGAACAGCTTGGGTGAGCTGCGAGGCTTGCCCCTGCCATGGGTTCGTTTTGGGCTCAGGTAAGTAAAGGGGGGCTCGGGGGGTGCTGCAGGTGAAAAGGTTTTTCCCCTTAATGGATAGAATGCATTAAGGTGAAAAACCTTGAGGGTTTACAACCACTTTAATGTACACTAGCAGTTCTTAAACTTGAGTTTAGGAGCTTTTGTTGTGTTTTGCCAAAGCTCCCAAACTCAACTACATAAAAGCCTATGGGGTTGATTTACTAAAGCTGGAGAGTGCAGCTTCTAACCTCTGGTTGTTCAATCAAGCTTTCAGAATAAAACCTGGAAGCTGATTGGTTTCTGTGTGGAGCTGCACCAAATTTTGCACTTTCAAGCTTTAGTAAATCAACCCCTATGTGTCCATGTACACATAGGCTTATAGTAGAGTTTAGGAGATGCTGCGGTTAGGCAAGCTTCAGCCTCTCTCAACTTCCCTCTCCTGACGCAGAAGATTCGTGTTCAGCATAGGAACATTTTGACTGCCGGCTACAGAAAAATGCAAAACACTGCAAAATCACAGTGAAATCGCACCACATTTTGTGTTTTTTTGTGGCCGTGGTAAATGTAGGCAGGATGTACATAAAGCCTTACAGTGACTGCTACCTTCTCATGACAAGCCTACAACTTCTCCCCCTTTTAAAGCATTATAAACATTTCTACCTGCACCCTGTGTTTTTCACCTGCATAAGACATTGATCCTGTAGTTTCATGGTGTAATTTCTTACCCTGTACGCACAGCCTATAATAGAGTAAATGTTCACATTACATTGCATACGGCATATAGAATTGAAGAGCATAATGCATGACCTCTGTATGTGTTATGAGAACTACCATTTTCTGTGAAGAAACTACATATCCAACAATCCCTGGGACTCTCAGTCTAGTGCTGGTGCAGGTGAGAGCTGCATAGTAATTAGATCTGATACAACCACAGACAGAACATTCACAGACACACATGGATTGATTTACTAAAGCTGGAGTGTGCAAAATCTGATGCAGCTGTGCATAGAAACCAATCAGCTGCTGACTTCAGGTTGTTCAATTAAGCTTTGACAGAAAACATGGAAGCTGATCAACCCCAATAAGTGCTTAGCATGCAGATTTTTTTATTACCTTAGCATTCCCACATTTGTAATGCAACATAGTGGATGGGAATATGTTGTGTGACCTGGAACAGGAAAAAGGAACAGGAAATAGTTTTGACTCTTTGGTGAATAGGGGCAAGCTAGCTATAGCAAATAATTGACACAGAGGAATTGATCAGCCATGACACTACAGACTGCATCCACAATATGTGAGCCCATCATTACAAGGTAAGGCAAACAAACAGCACAGGGAATATAACTACACTAATACCTAGTTAACCTCTTGCCGACCTGCTCACAGTAGATGTATTGTCAACACGTATGTCACAGTGTACTTCCTGGTTGCATCCCCTGATGGCCCATGCCGTGATTGGACACAGCACACGTTTGTCAGCAGGGTACAGCCAATGATTATGGCTGTACACATCCTGATTGGCTGTGGCCAATCACAGCACAGAGTTCTGTGTTGACAAACACACAGAACTCTGTTTACAGACTAACAGATTTGTTTGTTATCAGAGTTGATTTCATGGAGAAAAAGCAAAGAGATCTGTTAGTAAAAGCAGCACACATTATACACATTATACTTGTTAGGCACACAGTTAACCCCTTTCCAGCCAGTGCCATTATTACAGGGTATTATCACTGTATCAGTGTCACTAGTGATGGCAGTGCCAGTTAGTCAGTTAGTGTCCCTCCCAGCCAGTGTCGGTTAGCGCTAGATTGCCCGATACACTATCACAGTCACGCTATAAGTCACTGATCACCGCCATTACCTGTATAGTGTCTGTGCGGCTCAGTATCTTGCTCACAATTGGAACTATACTAGTGTCCCCAATAGTATAGTTTGCCCAAAAACACACTTTGTTTTTTTACCAAAGACATAGCAGAATAAGTTTTGGCATAAATTTATGAAGAAATGTGATTTTATTGGATATGTAAATTAGAAAATATTGTTTTTTTTTTTCAAAATGTTAGGTATTTTTTAATTTTTATAATAAAAAATAAAAAACCCAGTGGTGAGTAGCCTCTTCACACCCGCGCTATAGACGAAAGACGTCTACAGCGCGGACCTGAATTGCCGGGAGAACGTACATGCGGGTCGCGTGCACTGCGCTCTGTGATCACTGAGTCCATGAGAGCGGTCGCGCCCCCTTACTACGTGATCAGCTGTCAGCCAATGACAGCTGATCACGTGATGTAAACAGAAGATTGGTGATCTGTGTTTTTTTCCGTAATGCTGTTAGCGTGAAGAGAAAAAGAAGCCGATCACTGGCTTCTGACAGAGGGACATCGGTCCCTCACACAGAGAGCTGCAGGTAGATCATCTGTGCCCACCAGTGCCCCCTGCCAGTGCCACCTATCATTACCCACCAGTGCCACATGCCAGTACCCACCAGTGCCATCTACCAGTGCCACAGTGCCATCTACCAGTGCCCACAGTGCCACCTAACTTTGCCCACCAGTGCCACCTACCTTTGCCCACCAGTGCTGCCAATCAGTGCCCATCAGTTCAGCCTCATCAGCGCACATCAGTGAAGAAAAAAAATTACCTGTTTTCAAAATTTTATAAATAAACTATGAAACTTTTTTTTTTCAAAATGTTCTGTCTTTTTTTATTTTTTTAGCAAAAAATAAAAAACCCAGCAGGGAATAAATAACACCAAAATAAAGCTCTATTTGTGGGGAAAAAATGATAAAAATTTCATATGGGTACAGTGTACCATGACCGCGCAACTGTTATTCAAAGTGCGACAGCGAAGAACGCTGAAAATTGGCCTGGGCAGGAGGGGGGTTTAAGTGCCCGGTAAGCAAGTCGTTAAATATCACCAAAAGAAAGCGCTATTTGTGTGAAAACATGATATAAATGCAATTTGTGTGCAGTGTTGTACGCTCGCACAATTGCCAGTTAAAGTAGCACAGCTCTGAACAGCAAAAAATGACCTGGTCATTAAGGGGGTAAATCCTTCTGGAGGTTAAGTGATTAAAACAGCACTAATATTTGAAAGTGTACAAATCGTTTAAGTACTGCAAACTTGCCCTGAACACTTACTTCCATTGTGCTGCTGGAAATTCTAGCAACTAGTATCCAGAGATGGCCAAGCAAGAAAAAAATAGTAAAAAATTGTAAAAATTAAACTTCGGCACTGCTCTGCCCAATCCTGCTGCCATAGGCATGGGCCTAAAACATTTACATAAAGATGTAAAAAATACACTTGTAGAACACAATTTTGAAATTAGATTTTATGAAGGTATAAGTCACTCATAGACAAAGCGCAACTCAATCATCTCAATCATTAGCTATTTTTAATCCTTATGCCTATGAGCTTGTTGGACTCCTTGGATATTGATATGAATATATTGATATCAACTACTCTTCTGGGCAAACTTTTCACAAGATTTCGCGATGTGTTCTTTGGAATTTGGGATAATTAATCCAAAAAAAAAAAGCATTTATGAACTCAAGTACTGCTTTTGGACAAGAAGACCTGGCTCACAATTGGTGTTCCATTTCATACCAATTCCAAAAGGTGTTCAATAGGGTTGAGGTCAGGGCTCTGTGCAGGCCGCCTGAGGTCCTCCACACCAAATTCATCAAACCATGTCTTTAGGGTGTTGACACATGGATAAAGGAGAACCTCTCCAAAACTGTTGCCACAAGGTTGGCACACAATTATTTAAAATTACTTTGTATGCTCAACATTTAAAGTACAATTAAATTCTAAATACAAAAAAAGCTAGGAAGTAGGGATTTTGGTAAAACAGACAAACAAGGTCTATTCTTCCAAAAAAAATATCCCTCTTTACCCCAAGCAATTTTCTATTTCATTGCACACTGTATACAACTTCAACACACTCCCGGTTTCTTACAGATCTATAAGATGCAGGGACAATGTAATTTATGTGCGCATGTGCAAAGGTTACATCATCAGTGGATGCCCAATGGCAGAAGAGGATTGCGGTAGCTGAAATAATCACCAGCAGAGATCAGCAGTAGGGGATGCAGTGGTGATAGGTGTCGTGTCTAGACCCATTATCACCGGAGTACAGCACAGCAGGAGGTAGGTATGTAGTGTGCATAGTTTGCAAATTTAAGCAAAAGCTCATGCCCACAAACTAAATTTACTTTCTCCTAAACAGAACTCTCCCCAGAAACACTGAAACTAATTTGAAGGGGTGTCCACAAACTTTTGGGCATATAGTGTATATTGGAACTATATAGCCTACCAAAGACTTTTTTAGTCTTGTAATCCAGCAACCACTGCCAGGCAGTATTGCCAGATCTTAGGCCACAACTGTAACTGTGGTCATTTTAGACAGTTATTTACTACAGACATTTTATACAATTGTACACTCCCAACCTTGCGGCAACAGTCTGGGGTAAACCCTCCTTGTCTGTTCCAGTATGATTAAGCCAAAACACCAGGATACATTTTTATAAAACAGCCTTGTAAATTGAGACTATTCTATTAATGAAAACATACCTCATTAATCAGTGATTTTTTAAATATAAATGTAAAAACAGTGTATAGATTGCAGACATATCAAATGAAGGGGGTGCCGCTATCCCAACCAGTCCATATGAGATAATACTAAGGAGTGGCCTCAGCCTATGCTTCTCTGCAAACCATACCCTCTGATGAGTTTTGCCCCACTCATCGGGGCTTAGTCATAGGGGCCAGTCGGTAGAGGGGTGTCCCCTTCATTTGATATGTTTGCCATTTCTTGGATGAGTGCATTTGGAAGCACCCCCATTCCAAAGGACCAAGGGAAAATCACCTCTTTGGCAGCACTCCATCTCTTTTTTTTCAGGATGCAATCTATAGATCTCAATTCTAAGATATGGTGGCTCAATTATTTTTTCCCCATTATTTTCACCTGGTGATTCTGCCAGTAACCTACTTACTGTCCTAAGTTGACAACAAGCAATCACTCCACTGTATCTGTGAAGAACCAACTTTTCACTCTGGGCTGCTCTCCTTATTTGGATTACAGACACCTCACCTTCTACTTATCCCCGTCTCATAGATAGGTTCTGCTTTGTAGTTCACAGAAGATAGCTGATAAAGCTGATAAGATTGTTTAAGAATTTGATTCAGTGCGCAGGTTGTGACAGTGACACCGTATTTCTGGCAAGATTAATAGATATAATAATCTACTTGCAGAAAATGTACTTAAAGTGATTGTAAAGGCTCACTTTTTTTTTTAAATTACAAACATGTTATACTTACCCCCCCTGTGGACTTGGATTTGCACAGAGCAGCCCGGATCCTCTTCTTCTTGGGTCCCTCTTCTGCTCTCCTGACCCCTCTTTCCTTTGAGTGCCCCCTCAGCCAGCAACTCTCTAGGGGGGCACCCAAGCTGAGTCAAAGCTCCGTGTATCTATTCAGACACGGAGCCCAGACCTGGCCCTGTCTCCTCTCTCCCCTGATTGGCATGACAGCCACGGGAGCCAATCGTGCCACTGCTGTGTCTCAGCCAATCAGGAGAAGTATACTTGATGGGTGAGGGGATCGTGGACATTGCTGCAGAGAGATGGGGCTCAGGTAAGTGATTAGGGGGTGCTGGGGAGGCTGCTACACACAGAAGGTTTTTTATCTTAATGCATAATGCATTAAGATAAAAAAACGTTTGCCTTTACAGCTCCTTTAACCTTTAAGGCTGGGTTTACACATATGTGAATTGGATGCAGGTTTCCCCACATCCAATTTGCATAGCAGGAGATTGTGACCGGCTCTTTATGGAACCGGTTCACACATCTCCGCAGCAGGTCCAGTGCGAATTGCATAAAGACGCTGTGCGTCTTTTGGTCCGTTTCAGGTCTGAATTCAGCCCAAAATTGGACCTGAAACTGTGAACCAGCACGCACTGGACCCCTGCTGGTAGCCGCTTTGGGGTCCACTGTGAACCCAGCCTAAAAAGTACAGCTACGATTTCTAAGGATTAGTAGGATACAATACTTTTTATTTTTTTTCCCTTGGGTTTAAATATCCTTTAAGGAGTTAAAAATCAGCTTCTAGAGTTTTTTGGTCAGTTTTAGATATCTTAAAAATTCTTTAAGTTGGAGTACAAGTTCAAACCACATTCACTTAGAAAATGGTTTCATCAGACTTTTTCAGCAATGTCTAGAAGTCCTGCTCCATTGTGACCTCAACTGAGTCTTTACTGTCCCCAATCTGCTTTGCATCTTTCTTATAGCTTCCCATATTCAGGAGAGTCTCTTTCAAGTGTTCATCGCCTCCGTGAGCTTTAACACCTTAGCGTTTTCCTAGACGTTCCAATTAATTTTCATTTATATTCATGTTGACACTGACTTCCTATTGAATATCAACCTTCTCTGCGCGCTCTTACATTTCCAGTCTATTCTTAAAGTTTCATGAAGCTAAAATAAAAAATAGTTGATGGGGCGCAGTAGAGGTTATTCCTTCTGTTCATTTTAATGTTCTTTTTTCCATTCCCATTCTTCCTTTTCACCTTTACCATTCTCTGCCTTTATTAACAAATTTATAGTAACGAAAAGTATTCAAGCATTCATTTCTGATGCAAAGGCAATTTTTTTCCCCTAAAATTGATGCTGACCTTGTTTTAATGTTTTACATTTATGTTGTGTTACATTTTTTCATATATAGTATAACTATGCAATTAATACAAATTATACATTTGCCCTTATATGCCTATAAAAGATGATAATATAATGGGTTACCTACTAAAAATAAATCATCCTGTGTTTGTGTAAAAAAAGTAGCTTCTGGCCATTAATAAAGAGTGCTATTTGCAGATGGGAGATCCTACAATGAGCTGTAATTTGTTCCCCGAGAGCAGCTGTGGGCAGGAGAGTGGCTTAACAGGTAACGCACCTGCCTTGAATTAATGGGGTTCTTGGCTTGAATATTGGCTACGACACTATCTGCATGGAGTTTGAATGATCTCCCTTGCTTGGGTTTCTTCTGGTTACTCTAATTTCCTCCCATGCTCTAAAGACCTGCTGGTAGGTCAATTGGCTTCTGTTTAAGTTGGCCATATTGGCGGCTCCTGCGCGCATGCGCGGGAGTGAAGTCATGCGACTCCTGACAGTCACAGAGCCCGGAGGCGCGACCCTGTAAGGAAGAGGGGCAGAAGATGGACGCGGCCTGGAGCGGGGACAGCGCGGGATATCGCGGGCTTCCAATGCAGGTAAGTGCCACATAATGGGCTCATGCATACTAGCCCATTATGTTTTTACATTGCAGGGTAATAAAGATGAAGTAAAACCCATTGGGGTTTACTTCCTCTTTAAAGTTCATGTGCATGCAAGGCAGGTGTACCAATGCTTTTGACAATATAGTGTATGTATGGATCTAAAATCTCAAATATAGTTTCTTATGTCAGACCCTAGAAACACTCTGTTGAGTGGCTAGTGCAGCTGTGCTTTGGTACACGTTTAGGCATGCAAGCACAGAAAAAGTAAGGTTGCAAGGTTAAATTGGTTTTAAACATTTCTGACATGAAAATGAACAAAGCATATCCCTCTATAGCGTGTACCTGGGTCAAGCCAAAGCAGAGTGTGATTTCTGTCAGCAGCCTCATTCCTCTGATATCTGCATGAGTCACTTCTGACAGGTTGTGCCGACTACAAGAGATTGAGGGGGACAGGAAAGGGGGCCTCCAGCACTGTGAATAATAGCCTCAGCTGTGCATATTTCTCTATTGGTAGAAGGGGGGGTCCATTCCCTCTACTCAGGTCTCAGATTACACTCTCTTTTCTGAACTGTGCAGTGTCAAATACCTGCCCCCTGCCTCTGGAGGATGAGAAAAGCTGTGTGAATTCCGCTATGAATAGATGTAGAGAAGAGAGGGCTGCAGATACATCTTATGTAGGAGGAGTTGTTTAGTCTGTGTGTATCTCCTGATGTTAGTCTCTTTACTCGGTATACAACCACTTTAAATATGCACCAAAAATTGCAAAGTGGTCATGGTAGGAGAGAAGGGGGTAGTGGATTTGAGGAGCACACCAAGGTACACTCAGAGCCTAGGGGCTGCAGTCAAAAGTACTAGAAATGGGACTTCTTTTAAGTAAAGGTAACCCTGGTAACTCTGAATATAAGTCTGCATTTTTAAAAGGTTGATGTGACAAGTATATACAGTACAGTATGGACACTTTTTATTTTGAACTATTGGCAAACAAAACATTGACATACAGTATAATGCATTCTGCCAAAACAAAGGCTCTTGTCATTTGATGACACACAGGGTCCTGCTCCTCTCTGATTCTGTGGTTAGGAGGAGCCCTAAAGCTGGCCATACATGGATCAAAATTTGGATGGTTCAGCAAGGACCCGTCAAGATTCAATCCATTTATGGGCAGGCTGAATGTACCCAAGTCGATCCACCAAAGGTGGAAGGAAAGAAAATCGAGTTATCTATGGGCTGCTTAAGTGATGCAGATAGCAGACATAATGATGCACCATCATCTTCATTTAAGGTAGGAAAAGGATGCCCTTGTGACTGCCCCCCAACCCCACTCAAGACAGTACCCTGACACCATGCATTCACAGGGACCATAGCGGCTAGTGATAATTTCTGTATTCTCCCAGCTGGGACAGCTTCCCCCACCTGCCCCTGCTGGGAGAAGACAATGGCCTGGCAGGAGGGATTCCCAAAACAACACTATCTGTGTTGGTGGGGAAATCGAGCAAATTTCTTTCCTGTAACTCTTGGTTACAGGAAAGAAATTTGCTCGGTGTATGGCTTGCCTTAGACAGGAATGAATTGCCAACTTAGGGCATGATGTCAGCATGACCTGACCACAGGAAGGACAGCCAACTGGATCCAATAATCAATCTTAGCAATCATTTAAGTAAGATGACCATTACTTACTAGGAGATTCTTACAACGTATAAAAGATGCTGCACTCACAGGATGTCCTCAGTCTTTCCTGGGTCAAATGAGTCTGGGTGCCTTTTGGCTGTCCTTGTTAGACAATTACCCTTTGTGCTGTACTTTAGGAAGTGGTGGTACTCCTTTAAAAATTCAACTGAAAACATTCCCCACCAGCTACACACTGATTTTGATTGCCTGTGTCAAATGAATACAACCTGTTGAAGTGGCGGGAAATGTTTTGGCAAATGCAGTGGATCATCAAGGGGGAACACCGTCAAATCCGATTGTCAGAAAGTCAGCCAAGGCATGGTTAACAACTCTTATGACAACATGAAAGGTGACTGGGTTCAGAAAATGTAAAGAAAACTACAGTGGGCATTTTTTTAGGGTGGGGGACCTGCATTTCAATACTTCACAACCCACGTTTTACTAGTGCAAAGCCTTTTTTTTTTTTTTTTCAGGGTGCCCTAATATGCCAGCAGTGCCCACAGCTGCTATGATGGCAATCTAACTCACCTCATTCTACTGCCTTTCACCCCGTGCTTCCCTATTTGCCACTAAATACAATGGTCAGCCATAGTGTCCCAAAGAAACGTCAGGGGTGCAAGAGGAGGAAGATCAAAGTGTGGCCACGTCAGCTTGTCTTGCTATTGCATTTTAGAGCATAACAGTTTTGGGGGCTGAAAAAGTAGGCTCCCTTTTCTAAGGATACTGGGTCACTCAACCAGGAAAGAGATTTACAGGTTTACTTAAAGTGTTTGTAAAGACAAAACATTTTCTTAAGACCTTGTTTTAGACTCTTTGGGGTTGATTTACTAAAACTGGAGAGTGCAAAATCTGGTGCAGCTCTGCATAGAAACCAATCAGCTTTCAGATTGTATTGTCAAAGCTTAATTGAACAAGCTGAAGTTAGAAGCTGTTTGGCTACCATGCACAGATGCACCCGATTTTGCACTCTCCAGTTTTAGTAAATCAACCCATTTGTCTCTTCTCGCTTTGTAATAGTGACCATTATCATCCAAAATCCACATTTGGAGTTGTTACTACGGCAAAAGGTGAGATTAAATCTTTCAGTGGGGACAAATATGCCAGTGGCAAGTGTCTACGGCTGGGTTCACACTGCCGCACAGAGTGGCTCACAGCAGGGGTCTGGTGCATCCCTGTTTCAGGTCCGATTTCAGTCCAAATTTTCGGTTGAATTGAATGACCTGAAACGGACCAGAGGACCCCTGTGCAATTTGCCCGGGAGCCGCCCCGGAGATGTGTGAACCGGCTCCATTGAGCGTCAGTCACAATATCCTGACATGTGAATTGGATGTGGGGAAATCTGCATCCAATTTGCAATAGTGTGTAACCAGCCTTAAACAAGAATTCACCGTGCCTTGGTAAGATTTCCACTAACTTTCTGTTGCATCCTTAAATCCAGCCATAGACGGTTCGAATCTCAGCCAGTTTGGCAGGGACCGGCCAGGATTTGAACCATGTATGGGCAGGCTGATTGTACCCAAGTTGATCGATCGATTAGTACAACCAGCCTGTCTGATTTTTTATGCAATTATTGCATATGTACAGTATATACATTTATTTTTTTCCCTTACGTTCACCCAGTGATTCTGCAGTAACACACTTCGTTGGAGATTTAATAAAATCTGGTGCAGTTATGCATGATAGCCAATCAGCTTCTAACTCCAGCTTGTTCAACTAAGCTTTGACAAAACTACCTGGAAGCTGATTGGTTTCTGTGCAGATCAGCATCAGATTTTGCATTTTTCAGTAAATCCCCACATTCTGTCCTAGACTGAAAGCACTTAGGCCCCAGAAAGTTTTTCCCCCTTCCTGGCCAGACCATTTTTTCTTACCTTAACTGACAACTGCGCGGCCGTGCAATGCTGTACCCAAAAATTGACGCCCTTTTTTCCCACAAATAGAGCTTTCTTTTGGTGGTATTTGATCACCTCTGCAGTTTTTATTTTTTGCTCTATAAACAAAAAAAGGCCGCCAATTTTGAAAAAAAACAATATTTTTTACTTTCTGCTATAAAACATTTCCAATAAAAAAAAGTAAAAAATCAAATTTCTTCACCAATTTAGGCCAATATGTATTCTGCTACATATTTTTGGTTAAAAAAAAACACAATAAGTATATATTGATTGGTTTGCGCAAAAGTTATAGCATCTAAAAACTATGGGATATTTTTATGGACTTTATATTTATTTGTATTGTTTTTACTAGTAATGGTGGTGATCATCAATTTTTAACGGGACCGTGACACTGCTTTATAATTCTCAGAGATAACTGGAAACAATTTAACTGATAAGAGCACAGGCAGTTACCAGATAGCAAGATTCCTGGCTAGAGTTGAGCGAACCTCTGGAAGTTCAGGTTCTGCTGGTCCGGCCGAACTTCGGGACAAAGTCCGGGTTTGGGTCTGGACAGAACCCGAACGTTCGCACGGACCCTGAACCCCATTGAAATCAATGGGGACCCCAACTTTTAGGCACAAAAATGGCTGCAACAAAGTCCTGGAAAGCCCTAGAGGGCTGCAAAAGGAAGTAAAATGGGGGTAAGAGTAGGGCAAGTGCCCTACAAAAAAATGGGCATAGGGAAAATAAATTAAAATCAAATAAAAAAATGGGAAATGGGGTGGATGTGGAGTAGGAGCCTAGAGGTTGACTAGGCCGTGACCGTGGCAGTGTAGGTTGAAGTGGCGGTGGTAGAGGAGTAGGAGGAGGTAGCCAACATGGTATTTTTTTTTTTTTTTGTATTGAGGCCTATTCAAAAAAACAAGTATGTGAATGGCTGTGTGAGTCCGGTCTAAATGTTTATTCTGCACAAGGTACAGACAAGTCTTGTGGGATCCATGCCTGATTCATTTTAATAAAGGTTAGCTTGTCCACGTTGGATGTGGACAAACGGCTCCGCTTGTCTGTGATAACGCCCCCTGCCGTGCTAAACACACGTTCCGACAATACACTGGCTGCAGGGCAGGCCAGCACCTCCAAGGCATAAAGCGCAAGCTCAGGCCATGTGGCCAATTTGGAGACCCAGAAGTTGAATGGGGCAGACCCATCAGTTAGTACGTGTAGCCGTGTGCACACATACTCTTGTTTTTTTTTATGGTACAACCG
>BLSH010320214.1:305457-318394 GCA_018402905.1 Glandirana rugosa | reverse complement strand
GTAGGACACCCTAATGACACGTATGTGGGTTTACATAATTTCTCATGAGAGAGACGGAGGCCCCGGGGGACTACTCGACTATCACGGGTCCGGGCCATGTCCTCCCTTCCGATACGGATGGTCTCACATACATAACTGGTTTGAAAATACAATCATTAATTTCTGATACATGTGGGATTGTTACTTGAAGATAATAAACCGACGCAAACCGTACAAACTATATGACATGTTAACTTATGTTCAAGAATATAGTCAAACCATTTGCTGTTTTGTTTTTTGTGGACAACTAGAACGGTCCTTATCACAACTCGCTTGGGCCTGACATTGCAAACCCAGGTATGGCTTGAAGGCCCACAGGCCCTGGGCCTGGGCTTGTGCCTGTAAAGTTTTTTGCAGGCCCAAGCCCAGGCCCCAAGACCGGCATGGCTGTGATGGCTTCTAAGGGCAAACCAGTGAAACGCTTGTTGATTGGCTGCCCTGCAGCTTCTCAACACGTGGAGTAAAATACCAGAACCCCGGACCCGAACCCGGACGTTTTTTGAAATGTCCGTGTTCGGGTCCGGGTCCCGGACACCCGGAAGTTCGGTATGGACCCAAACGTTACAGTCCGGGTTCGCTCAACACTATTCCTGGCAAGATCAACAGGTGTTTTTTGTTTTGTCGTTTACCAAACTGATATAAGAACTTGTATTCAATTGTACAGTATATCAAACATGCCAAACGCAGCCAAATAATAGAAGTTCATTGTTAGGGTGTACATAGTCTTTAATTACTAACATAAAAGTTTGGTCAATACATACACTCTGGTAGGCATAGCCTTCCCTCCTGTACCGGGCCTGGGCACTATCAGCTCATCAGGGGGCCCCGGAGGCAGAGAGAGTACTCTTTAATACATTTGGGTGTATGCACAGTAATCCCACAGGATGTGGCTCCCAACGATTAAATCAAAGTTTCTCAGGCCCCATCAGTGAGGGGACTATTTACTTATTTTTGAGAACAGGTGGAGCAACCCTCCATGCCACAGTTTCCAACAATTAAATTACATTTTCAGCCTTTTTTTCTATGTCAGTAGTCTCCAAACTGTGGCCGTGGGCCGAATGTGGCCCTTTGCTTGCCTTTATCTGGTCCTTGAGGCACTATTTCTTCCATTGACACCAGTGTTGGGGCATCATTCCTCCCACAGACACCAACACTGGGGCATTATTCCTCCCCGAATACCAACAATGGGCCAAAATTTCTCCCAGCAAAGCCAATGATGGGGCATTGATTACTCCCACTGACGCCAAGGCGTTTCCGAATCCCACTGGCCCCAGTTTGGCCCCCCTAAAGCCTGAAGGACAGTTAACTGTCCGTTTCCTTAGAAAGTTTGGAGACCCCTGTTCTATATCAATCCACTGAAAAAGGCTGTAACTTTAACTTAATTGTCAGTAACCACTGCGTGGAGGATTAATCTGCCTAATTAAAAGTGTATTGTCCCTTCTCTAACCCCCTGCTGCTAAGTTGATGAGGCTGGGGAACATTTATTTAATTGGTGGGAGCCACAGATGTGTGCAATACTATGCATGTGCAATAAGGTATTTAAAGTTCCTTCTCTTTGTGGGGCGGAGGGGTGCAGAGCTGGGGCGCTGTCACCCAAGCTCTATGAGGCCCTATAATTTCTTCCATACGCTTTAAGACTGTCGCATATTATAGAAAATAACATACACTAGGTGTAAGATACATAGATAATTGATATTACTGAGGAATTCATGCTTTCTTGGAAAGCACTTAGACTGTGACCTTGTCTCTTTTATGTTATGATGTTCATACATTATACTTGCTTTATCTTCTTTACTAAGAAATACATAAACTATGTAAAGAACTAGGTAAATGTTGGTTGGTAGTATATCATTACCATTTCACACATACATTCATAGTGAACTATGCTCTCTCTTACATTACTGTATATTGTATTATAGAACATCTTTGTGTGGTCATGCCCAGTTTATAAATAAATATGTTATTGCAGTCAACAACTGAACTTCAGCTTTTAAAACAGATTTTTTTTTTTTAACATACCAGTTAACAACGTTGGTATATCATAGTGTTTCGCGGCCATCTAAAAGGAAAAAAAAAAAAACTCTTGACGTACTAGTTCAGGCCTCTGAGATAATATAGAGAACAGCTTCTCTCAACCAGGGTTCCTCAAGAGGTTTCTAGAGGTTCCTTGGGCTGATAGACCACCTATTTAATAGTGCCTGCATAGTTCCAGGTCCAACATCACTAGGCAGGGCAAGCAGATTGACATAAAAGTACTTTTAAGCTTTCTGTAAGCGGGCCATTCTTACCACCACTGTAAAGGGGCATCCTTCCCACTAATAATCAATGTAACAGGCAGGCCCGGACTGGGACAAAAAATAGGCCCGGGCATTTTAAACTGTGCAGCCCGATGGGGGGGGGCTGAGATGGGGGCATGAGTGTTCGCGCGGGGGGGGGGGGCGGTGAAGGGGGGTGTCTGCCATTTATCCTGATGAAAGACATCCCTATCTGGCAAAGAGACAGCCCCAAAACCAACAAAGAGACAGTGCCAGTCCAGCGAGGAGGCAGCCTCAGACTTGCAAAGAGACAGCCTCAGACCTGCAAAGAGACAGCCTCAGACCTGCAAAGAAACAGCCTCAGTACAGCAAATAGACAGCCTCAGACCTGCAAAGAGACAGCCTCAGACCTGCAAAGAGACAGCCTTAGTCAAGGAAAGAGACTGCCTCATGAGGTTCAGCAAAGAGACAGCCTCATGAGGTCCAGCAAAGAGACAGCCTCAGTCCAGCAAAGAGACAGCCTCAGTCCAGCAGAGAGGCAGCCCCACACCAGCAAAGAGACAGCCCCACACCAGCAAAGAGGCAGCCCCACACCAGCAAAGAGACAGCCCCACACCAGCAAAGAGGCAGCCCCACACCAGCAAAGAGGCAGCCCCACACCAGCAAAGAGGCAGCCCCACACCAGCAAAGAGACAGCCCCACACCAGTAAAGAGACAGCCCCACACCAGCAAAGAGGCAGCCCCACACCAGCAAAGAGGCAGCCCCACACCAGCAAAGAGACAGCCCCACACCAGCAAAGAGGCAGCCCCACACCAGTAAAGAGACAGCCCCACACCAGCAAAGAGACAGCCCCACACCAGCAAAGAGACAGCCCCACACCAGTAAAGAGACAGCCCCACACCAGCAAAGAGACAGTCCCACACCAGCAAAGAGGCAGCCCCACACCAGCAAAGAGACAGCCCCACACCAGCAAAGAGGCAGCCCCACACCAGTAAAGAGACAGCCCCACACCAGTAAAGAGACAGCCCCACACCAGCAAAGAGGCAGCCTCAGTCCACTCCCTTTCCCCACCACTACAGAGCAGGACTTTGAATGTAACAAACAGTGCTCACCTACCTTCCTCCCTGTGCAGCCATCAGTGTCCCAGCCAGTGTTAGGAGAGAGGCTGGTGGCCGCCATTGTCCCAGGCCCAGCTATACACCCTCCAGCGTACCCTGCCCGCAGTGGCTGTGCCCTGCAGGCGCTTCCTGTCATAGGAGCCTTCTCTCCAGCGCTCTTCAGGTGCCGGCCCTGCTTAAGGAATGGCCGTATAGCGGGAGGCGAGCGGTGGCCGCGGTCTGTGTTAACCCTATCCAGCCGCCCGCCACTTACCTGCCATTGTACTGCCCAGTCAACGGAGGAACGTGCAGCCTAGGGGCTGCGGCCCACCGGGCAAACGCCCGGTGTGCCCTATGGCCAGTCCGGCCCTGGTAACAGGCATTCTTCCCACCGACCACCAATGTAAGAGGCATCCTTCCCACTGAACACCAATGTGAGGGGCATCCTTCTCACTTCCCACTGAACAACAATGTAAGGAGCATTCTTCCCACCGACCACCAACTTTAGAGGCATCCTTCCCAATGAACACCAATGTAAGGGGCATTCTTCCCACTGAACACCAATGTAATGTACATTCTTCCAACCGACCCCCCAATGCAAGAGCCATTCTTCCCAATGAATTGATGTTCCCTGAGACCTGAAAATTACTGTAAAAGTTCTGCTGGGGTAAAAAGGTTGAAGCAAACAAATCTTATAAAACCTTTAAAGTGGATCTAAATCAAAAAACAAAAAATGTAGTCCCAACTCCCCCTCTTTCCTTTCTCAAAAAATGTAATATATTGCCTCTTTCTAGTCCTTAGATGTGTTGGTTGCATTAGTTATTTTGTGCCCTTTATCTACACCAGTGAAAGTGCCAGCAACTTCCTGTCTTAGGGCCGGTTCATACCGGGAATCACACAGGAACACGCTACGAGTTCTTGTTCAATTCACATGCAGTTCAGTTTGGTGTGATTTGAGCCCTTTAAGTTTGAACAGGTTCAAATCACACTGCACTGCACCAAAAGTTTTGATTGCTCACTACAACGGATTGCATGGTATTTCTGTTCTGAAAGCAGCAGTTCAAACAGGTTTGTCATGTCCTTTTATGTAGCAAGGCAGCAAACAAGCCCAATTCAATGCAGGGGGGCTTTGTACAGCAAATCCATTGCATAAAGAAAACTAAATATCTTCTTGTCCAAGCAACGTACTAAACTTAGGTCAGTTTCTGACTAAAATGGTGCATCCTAGGTTGCCATAAAACTGCTGCCTATAGGAGTAGTGTAAATCAAATCTAAAACTTTTTTTTAGACAAGCTTTCACTTAATTGTCCCTTTTTTCCTTTGTTTTATCCTGTGTGTTTCCTGTGTGCTCTTTGAAAAGTGCTTTAAGAAGCTAACTTTAAAGGCGCTATATAAAAAAAGTTTATTATTATTATTTAGTGTTTTGTCAGCACTCAGCCTTTTCACCCAGCAGTAGTGTTAGTGATCAGTGTGACACATTTTACAAAGCTGGGACCAGACTGCGTACTGCGCTGGCCAAAAGTTTTTTGAATTAACACAATATTCATTTTTTTTTAATATATTTTTTCTTTTTTTCTTTCCACATCAGAAAACCGTCAAGAGACTAATCAGTTTGAGATTCATTTATTGTCTCTAACAGGGTTTTACATCATTGTGGTGTTTATATATATGCCTATATTCTTCAGTTCTCAAATAGTAAAAAAAGAAAAGCATCTTCACTACAAATACCGTGGATTGCCTCCCTTCCACATATCACCCTATCTTGTTATCCAGTTTAAATACGTTGGAATTATAACCACCAACCCTGTCACTATCAACTACTTTCCTATGTTCGTCTCTCTTTGCCCCCCCCCCGTGCTAAGTTACATTTCGCTCTATCTAACCCCTTTGCCCCCCTCCCCAACCCGAAAAAGAGAAAAAAAATTAATAATAATAATTATTATTATTATTATTATTATTAAACAAATATTAATTTTCACTGAAGTCTGCTGCTTCAGTGTTTTTAGGTCTTTTTGTCAGATGTTACTATGGTATACTAAAGTATAATTACAAGCATTTCATAAGTGTCAAAGGCATTTATTGACAATTCCATTAGGTTCATGCAAAGAGTCAATATTTGTAGTGTTGACCCTTCTTTTTCAAGACTTCTGCAATTCACCCTGGCATGCTATCAATAAACTTCTGGGCACATCCAGGCTGATAGCAGCCCATTCTTGCATAATCAATGCTTGGAGTTTGTTAGAATTTGTGGGTCGTTTTTGTTCACCCACCTCTTGAGGATTGACCAGAAGTTCTCAATGGGATTAGGGTTTGGAGAGTTTCCAGGCCATGGACTAAAAAATTCATTTTTTTCCCCCCAAGCCACTTAGTGATCACTTTTGTCTCATGGCAAGGTGCTCCATCATGATGGAAAATGCATTGTTCATCACCAAACTGTTCTTGGATGGTTGGGAGAAGTTGCTCTCGGAGAATTTTGTACCATTTTTTATTCATGGCTGTGTTCTTAGGCAAAATTGTGAGTGGGCCCACTCCCTTATCTGAGGAGCAACCTCACACATGAATGGTCTCAGGATGCTTTACTGTTGGCATGACACAGGACTGATGGTAGTGCTCACCTTTTCTTCTCTGGACAATAGTTTTTTCCTGATGTCCCAAACAATCGGAAAGGGGATTCATTAGAGAAAATGACTTTACCCCAGTCCTCAGCAGTCCAATTCCTGTACCTTTTGAAGAATATTTGTCTGTCCTTGATGTTTTTCCTGGAGAGAAGTGGCTTCTTTGCTGCCCTTCTTGACACCAGGCCATTCTCTCTCCAAAATGCTTCGACTCACTGTGCACTCATAACTGCCTGCTGCCATTTTTGAGCAAGCTCTGCACTCGTGGTGCCCCAATCCCACAGATGAATCAACTGTAGAAGATCATCCTGGCGCTTCCTGGACTTTCTTGGATGCCCTGAAGCCTTCTTCACAAATGCAGTGGATATGTTTTTTTTATAGGATTAAGTTTATTTTTATGACAATGAGGGACTTTGCAATTAATCTGATCATTCTTCACAACATTCTGGAGTGTATGCAAATTGCCATCATAAAAACTGAGGCAGCAGACCTTGTGAAAATTAATTAATTGTAATTCTCAAAACTTTTTGGCCAGGGCTGTATAATTAACATAAGAGGTATTACTAATAAAACAAAAACCCACCCAACACAAACAAACAGTATGCATGACAAAAGTGAAATATATGTCAACAGTGAACCAAATGACAGAATACATAACAAGCATCCTAACTAAAATACATGCAGCCATTGCCCCCTTGGGGGTTGCTGAATGTAGTGGCTCCACCTATCAACCTGCCCTCAATCACACTTTTCCTTTCTTCCTGAGTCACGAAATAGGCCGATACTTTGTTTTGTTTGTTTTTTTTATTAGGGGATTGAACTTGGATAGGGATTGGGATATTTATGGGATGTCCAGTGGATTCATTTCAATTAGAATCAGACCATCTATATACACATCCTGTATATACACTCCTTCTCTTCCTCCAGCATACACTTGCTTCTCAATAACTCCTGTTAAGCTCTCCTGCACAAAACTTGGTTTACCAACCTAGCTAGCACATGGTGAGGCCTGCCCATTACAGGCAGGAACTGTGGGCCCCCAAAGTGTAACAAAGTACATAAGGTGCTAGCTAGCCTGATGGACTATTGCTCCCAGTCCATCTTCTTCCAGACCCTGCAAGCCCTTCTGCCTGCAATGGCCCTCTCCACTGCCACAGTGACACCACAGTCCCAACTGGCTCTTGTATCCTTCTCAGACTGTCTCTCACCCCAATCCACTCCGGTGTACCTCTTCCAGCTTCCCAGGAAGTGCATCGCTCACCAACGCCTGTCACTTCTAGTTCCTCTCCTAGAGATCTCTCCGATAGTGCTCTCTCCCGCCATCCTTTCCCTCTCTTCCTGGATCTCACTGTCTCCTCCTGGCTGCACCCAAGCTCTCCCAGGCCAAGGTCACCCCCCCCCCCAGACTAGGGGCTCCCTCTAGGCCCAGACAGCCTCTGCATTATATCATCTCCATCTCTTCCATCCAAACTCTCCTCCCAGACTGGGCTGACCCCAGGTTCTTAAGGAGGCCTGCCCCCTACCAATCCAAGTTGGGGATTGGTCAGAGCTAGAGTTGAGCGAACCTCTGGAAGTTCAGGTTCTGCTGGTTCGGCTGAACTTCGGGACAAAGTCCGGGTTCGGGTCCGGACTGGACCCGAACGTTGGCACGGACCCCGAACCCCATTGAAATCAATGGGGACCGGAACTTTTAGGCACAAAAATGGCTGTAACAAAGTCCTGGAAAGCCGTAGAGGTCTGCAAAAGGAAGGAAAATGGGGGTAAGAATAGGGAAATTGCCCTACAAAGAAATGGGGATAGAGAAATAACTTAAAATATTTTTTAAGCTAAAATCACATAAAAAAATCAAAAATGGAGGTGGATGTGGAGTTGGAGGTTGAGGAGGCGGTGAAAGTGGCGGTGGAAGATTTTTGGTTTTTTTTTTTAAACCAGCAATGTAGATGCACTTTTTAATTTTGTGCAAGAAACAATAATCTGTCCCTTTAAGCAACAATAGGAACCTCTCCCTATAGGACTAGGAGATGATTTTAGATTCTAAAATCATCTCCAAGTTGTACAGGCAAAGCCTCCAGATGTTGCTTTAAGGGAAAGATCAGTGTTCTCAAATCATCTTCAAATTGTGTGGGAAACCCCTATATCAGCGCAGGGAGCCATATTAGTTTTTTAAAATCATCATCAAATTGTATGGAAAAAGGCTATCTAAGCCGGAGAGAAGCCATATTAGTGTTTTAAAATCATCATCAAATTGTATGGAAAAAGGCTATCTAAGCCAGAGAGAAGCCATATTAGTGTTTTAAAATCATCATCAAATTGTATGGAAAAAGCTATCTAAGCCAGAGAGAAGCCATATTAGTGTTTTAAAATCATCATTAAATTGTATTGAAAAAGGCTATCTCAGACAGAGAGAAGCCATATTAGTGTTTTAAAACACACAATTTGAAGATGATTTTAAAACACTAATATGGCTTCCCTGTGGCTGATATAGGGGTTTTCACACACACTTTGATGATGATTTTTAGAACACTAATCTTTTCCTTAAAGCAACAGACTCTACCTAGTCCAGTCAGATCGTTCTGTGCAGCAGGATGAGGTGTGAAATCTGTCTCTCAAAGCACCAGTACTAGTATCTCTCCATAGTCCAGTCAGATCATTCTGTACAGCAGGAGGAGGTGTGAATTCTGTCTCTCAAAGCACCAGTACTAGTATCTCTCCCTCCCTCAAAGCAGCAGTACTAGTATCTCTCCCTAGTCCATAATCAGATCGTTCAGTAATGCAGGATGAGATGTTCTGCAATCTGTCCCTAACAGAGCCAGCAGCATCCTCTCCCTAAACTATCCTGAGAGCATATGACATGCAGCACGATGACTTCAGCCCCACATAGAGGCTGGGTCACATGGTACACTGGCCAATCACAGCCATGCCATTAGTAGGCATGGCTGTGATGGCTTCTAGGGAAAACCAGTGAAACACTTGTTGATTGGCTGCCCTTGGCAGCTTCTCAACACGTGGAGTAAAATACCAGAACCCCGGACCCGAACCCAGACTTTTTTTGAAAAGTCCGAGTTCGGGTCCGGGTCCCGGACACCCAAAAGTTCGGTACGGACCTGAACTTTACAGTCCGGGTTCGCTCAACACTAGTCAGAGCTCCTTAACATACGTTAGGAAGCTTCACCTCCTCTTCCCCACCCTTTCTTCCAGAACTTTCTGATCCAGAAAGGAGGGGTTACCAAGGGGTGTTACTACCTGCAGTCACCAGTCACTCCCTAGGCCACTCCTACGACCCAGGATCAAAACAATCAGGCCTGACGTCTGGTCAGACCTGACTAAATTTACCTCACCTAAACACAAAAAAATCTCTCTCTAAGCACCTACCGATGGTAGAGGGCGCTACATACAATATATACAAACAAAGGGGAAGCACGAATAAACAGAGTAAGACAACAGATGCAAGGGACAATAAGGAACCAGGAACTGGGATCAGGAACAAGGGGAGCAGATATAAGGTAGCCAGGTACAGGATGCAGGCATTGGACAAGAACAGGAACAGGATCACATGAGGAATCAGGATTAGGAACAGGCCATCAACAACCAGGTGTATGACACACAAACAAAACTGTGAGGTGCTGAAGGAAGCCAGGGAAGGGATTTCATATCTTTCCAGCAGCCAGCAATAGGTTGACTAATTACCGGGATCTGCTGGCTACTGGGGGACACCTGCTGGGGGCCACCAAAACTACACCCTTCAGCCCTGGGAACCACAGTACCACCAGCAGGTATTTCAGATCTTGCCAAGTTGGCTCTCAGAGAGTGAGAGAGCCCTGAGCATCAATCAGCTCACATACACTATATTACCAAAAGTATTGGGATGCCTGCCTTTACACACACGTGAACTTTAATGGCATCCCAGTATCCCACTAGCATAACATACTGCATACCTGGAGACTACTGAACTCAAACGAGAAAGATTTCACTTTCTTCTCAAATCTTCACAGAAGATATACAAGAATTGATTATCTCTTCATTTCACAAAGAGATATACCAATTCTACAAAAGGCCAAAATAGGCAACATTGCATGCACCCATATCAATTCATCTAACTACAAAAAAACAAGAACCGAAAACCTTTAATTGAAGACTAAACCCTTCAATCTTAACAGACCCTGAAATTTCAACACATATTAAAACAAAACTCTCCAACTTCTTTCAATCCAATGTTAGTCAGGATTCTCCGCCCCTAATGATATGGGAAGCACAATGTGTAATAATGGGAGAATTCATCAAATGGGGAAGTAAAAAGAAAAGATAGAAAGAGAACTTTGTCCTGAACCCCAAACCCCATTGAAATCAATGGGGACCCGAACTTTAAGGCACAAAAATGGCTATAACAAAGTCCTGGCAAGTCCTAGAGGTCTGCAAAAGGAAGGAAAATGGGGGTAAGTGGGGGACAAGTGCCCTACAAAGAAATGGGGATAGGGAAATAACGTAAAATAATTTTTCAGATAAAATCACATAAAAAAATAAAAAATGGAGGTGGATGTGGAGTTGGAGGTTGAGGAGGCAGTGAAAGTGGCGGTGGAGGAGGAGGAGGTAGCCAACACTGTTTTTTTTATTTTTGTGCAAGAAATGCACCGCTGGCCGCAAATGTAGTTTTTGGAATTTTTTTTTTTTTTTTTTTTAAACCAGCAATGTAGATGTACTTTTTAATTTTGTGCAAGAAACAATAATCTGTCCCTTTAAGCAACAGCAGGAACCTCTCCCTATAGAACTTGGAGATGATTTTAGATTCTAAAATCATCTCCAAGTTGTACAGGGAAAGGATCCAGCTGTTGCTTTAAGGGAAAGATTATTGTTCTAAAATCATCTCCAAGTTGTACAGGGAAAGGTTCCAGCTGTTGCTTTAAGGGAAAGATTATTGTTCTAAAATCATCTCCAAGTTGTACAGGGGAAGTTTCTTCCAGTCGCATAGAGCCATATTATTGTTCTAAAATCATCTCCAAGTTGTATAGGCAAAGTTTCTTCCAGCCGCATAGAGAGCCATATTATTGTTCTAAATTTTAGAACAATAATACGGCTCTATGCAGCTAGAGCCTTAAAAGACACTAAAATGGCAAATGTCATACACAGCATACATGACTCAAAGGGCAAAGAGATCTTCGATACAACTAAAATTGCGAACATCTTTCAAAACTACTACTCAGATTTATATAATATCCCCCCCCCCCAGAATAAAACAATAAAAAACACAGATCCAAGAGCAACAATTATTAAAGACTTCCTCCACCAAAGCAAATCGAACACTGAAACTAAGGTCCTAGAAAAAGACATCTCAACAGAGGAGATAACAGAGGCCATAAAAAAATCTCAAAACAGGTAAAAGCCCTGGCCCGGATGGCCTCACATCTCAGTATTACAAGACTTTCGACTCCATACTAATCAACCCACTATTAGAGGTCCTCAACTCTCTTAATAAGAAAACGAAACCACCCCAAGACTTTCTATCAGCCCAAATAACTATCATACCAAAACCGGATAAAGACCACAAAAAATGCGCCAATTACAGACCAATATCACTTCTGAATTTAGATCTCAAGCTCCTGGCGAAGATCTTGGCCAATAGACTGAGACCTCTACTTCAAAAAAGAATCCACCCAGAACAGGTGGGCTTTATGCCAGGCCGCGAAGCCAAAGACAACATCATCAAATACCTGAACCTAATGCACAGACTTCATGACAAGAATATCGAGGGCCTTCTCTTGTCAACAGATGCGGAGAAGGCCTTCGACAGAGTAGCGTGGGACTACATGTTTACTATATGTGAGCATGTAGGCCTAGGCAAGAAAATTATGTTCTGGATACAATCCCTTTACGATAACCCCACAGCAAAAATCAAAATTAATAATCACTTATCAGGTCCCATCCCAATTAATGATGGAACAAGGCAGGGCTGCCCCCTCTCCCCTTTACTGTTTATACTGACACTAGAACCTTTAATCAGAACCATTACCAACAATATGAATATTCACGGAGTCAACATAAATCATAGAGAGTTTAAACTTGCAGCCTATGCTGATGACCTGTTATTCTTTATTACCCAACCCCACATTTCCATACCGAACCTTGACGAAAGCTTTCGACATTTTAAATACATCTTCAATTTTAACCACTTCAGATCCTAGGACGTCCATGGACGTCCTGGGATTTCAGTGGTGATATCTCAATGATGCCGGCACCTGCAGGCATCATTGAGGTATCATTTTTTTCCTCAGGCGATTCCCATCACCGTAAGAATGATCATAGCGGCAGGTCAGCCGCTTGATCGTTCTTACAGGCGGCGGGAGGGGACGCCCCCCCTCCCGCCGCCCTCCGGTGCTTCTCCCGGCTCACCTGAGCGATCGGTGACCGGGAGAAAGAATCGCCTGCCGCCGGATGCTGGTGCCAGAGATTTCCGAGGGACAGATGTCCCTCGGTCATCTCTATGGTTCTCGGAGGCCCGGGCGCACGTCGTGACGTCACTTCCGGGTCTCCGAAGTAAACAAGAGCCGTTAAAGGGGAAGGAAAGGCTGAAATCGTCTGTTTTTTTTCTGATCTCAGCCTTTCCAGCCTGTAGGATAGATGTAGGGTCTTATAGACCCTGCATCTGTCCATAAAGAGGACCTGTCACTCACTTTTCCTATTACAAGGGATGTTTACATTCCTTGGAAAGGAAGGGGAAATTGCCGAGAACAAATGAAGCCTCTGGGCCTTCACTGCAGTGCTGCACGCGGGCCCGGAGGCTCTTGGTATCTCTACTGGCTCCCTGTAGACAGGGAGCCTTTAGAGACCGTGGTCGTAGGCCGCCGTCCGCTAAGAAAGAGGGCCAGTGGCTAGCGAGTCCACTCGGCCCTCTTCGTGGCCTCCCGCCGCCCTCCCCCCCGCAGGGGAGGGCGGCGG
>BLSH010320214.1:280254-292858 GCA_018402905.1 Glandirana rugosa | reverse complement strand
TAGAGTATGATCACATCCCTCTCCTAGGACGACGACGACCACACTCCCTGTCTAATCGAAATCTTTTAGACAATTTTTGTCGCTAAATAACCACCCACCCACGATCTACTCTAAAAACAAACGATCTCATGTAAAACAAACGATTCGTTTCACGGAGTATATTTTGGATTCGTTAAAAAGACAAACAATCCACCCACAAACGTCGGTAAAAACGTTCACGTCACGTGAACCTTGACGAACACACAGTCACTGTGATGAAATTAGTACAAGACAATCAAGTGAACCGTTGTAAAACCGTATAAATTGGTGAAGTTATGATACGTGAATCTTGTCAAATGATGGTCTGGTTAAAAGTCAAAAGTCACGATTTGTGGGAACAAAATGATAAAAAATCTGTTTGGGTGCAGCGTCGCACGACCGCGCAATTGTCATTCAAAGCGCAACAGCACTGAAAACTGAAAATTGGTCTGGTAGTAAACTGTTCTAAGTGCATAGTATTGAAGTGGTTAAATATGCCAAAATGTTGCCAAGTGAACTAACAGAACATGATTAAAGTAGTGTCACTGACACACAAGCAGTTCCAAGTGCACTGCACTTGCAAAAATGGCTGCAAACACCCACCTAACAAACAGAAAAATTGCTTAGGTTTTATATGAGGCACTTTGCTTAGCAAACAAAATGTACTCTAGCAAACAAAAATCTCATCTAGCACCCACCCACCAATAAATCGCTGTTTTTAACAGATTTTCTAAAGCTAATCTGTCCCTCACACCAGCAGCAGCAGGATCCTCTCCCTACACTAGTATGAGATGATGTGACATGCAGCACTACATGACTCCAGCCTATATAGAGGCTGGGTCACATGATGCACTGGCTAATCACAGCCATTCCATTAGTAGGCATGGCTGTGATGGCTTCTAAGGGCAAACGAGTGAAATGCTTGTTGATTGGCTGCCCTGCAGCTATTCAAAAGGCGCAAAAAAATACCCGAACCCCGAACCCAGACTTTTTCTCAAATGTCTAGGTACGGGACACGGACACCCTAAAGTCCGGTACGAACCCGAACTTTACAGTTCGGGTTCGCTCAACTTTAGTAACGACAAGATACTACCCTACCACCAACTCAAAAAAACAATTACCAAACACCCTCTAAGTTTGTGGACCTACATCCAAATACATGACTTCATCCAGAACAATAAGAATAAAGATCTTATGGCGAGACCTTTTACAAATCTAGAAAAAATCTTCTACGACCAAAAACCAATAAAAGGTGCCACCTCACTAGCATACAAATTGATCTCTCAACCTGGCACATAATTTACAGATAGATATAAATCTATTTGGGAACATTGACTAAAAATCCAAATCTCAAAGGCACAATGGGAGAAGGCTTGCGTCTTCACCCACAAATGTTCATTAAGCACCCGAATGCAGGAAACATCCTTTAAAATCCGCAATCAATGGTATATAACACCTGCGAAATTAAAGACATGGGCACCTGCAGAATCAGACAAATGCTGGAGATGCCATAAAGAGGTGGGAACCTTCTTACATTTGTGGTGGTCATGCCATGAGATCCAAAAATACTGGAACGAGGTCATTAGATGGATAACAAACATTACTGAGACAAAAATCCAACTCAACGCTACCCTTTGCCTACTCCACGTTAGCAACCTATCCTGCAGGAAATATAAACGATCCCTGATTAGACATATGCTCAACGCAGCAAAGACACTCATTCCACTTAATTGGAGATCACCGCGCATCCCTACCATCAAGGAATGGATACTGAAAATGAACCTGATTTATGATATGGAAGAAACATTGGCCATTAAAAGTGAAAACACATCTCAATTTCACAAATTGTGGAATCCGTGGTACCTTTTCAAAATGTCAGATAAATACACCGCTCTATTGAAATAAGACTAATTATCCCCTACACCCCCCGCACTGTTCCAAGATCACAAGACAACCCCCAACCCAACCTAACCCTCCAATACCTACTCTACATAGATGAATATTCTGTTAATTATCAACTGACTTTATAACCGTGAATATCAAAACGAGCCAGGATAAAATTCTGTATTAGTTAGCATTTGCTTTTCTTGAATATATAGTCATGGTACAAATACTAAGCCAATTGTTAAAAGTTCTCCTTTTATTTGATGCATAACTGATTGTATTTTCTTGTATTATGTCAATAAACCTTTATTTAAAAAAAAACTGTTTCTTTACCTTAAGTTTAATAGGTACTCATTAATTGGGCCTTTCTAGTAGGGAGTGTACTCCTTTCTTTCCCTATTTTTTTTGTTTCAAACATTTTATTGAAAGTCAATAGCATACAGAGTATAAGACGAGTTACAAATAACAAGATATTTAAAACATGCTTCAGGTATCCAGTTGTAGTTACAGAACATGAGCAGAATTATGCACGTTTTATTACATTATGTTGATGCATTAACATTTATTTTGTCTCTGGCTTTTCATCTTGGGCTAAATGTAAACTGGGGTTTCGGAACAGGGAGGTAGGGTTGTCAAAACCGGGGGTATTGACAACACTGGGGGTAATGAAAGCCTTGCTGGGTATTGTCCCCTTGTCGTTAGCTCATTGGGGTTCGCTACTGTCCTTATATGTTTTTTAGCCTGTGGTCACAGTCCTGTTTAATGCATCTTCAGTTTGGCTCCAGAGCCGGCCCACCACCCCGACAGGGAACATAACTGTGGGGGCGACTTCGGTCCTGCCCATTTGTGGATTAGGGCTATTCGGTCATGTTCTGTGCTAATCATTTAGGTTTTCGTGACATAGGGAATTGAATGCCTTGAGTGACGAAGTACCTTAGGGAGCTTAAAGGAGTGGTGATTGGGGTCAAACACAGGTATCTTCGTTTAGTAGGGGAGGGTAGAGAAAGTAACAAGTGAAAGAGAATATAGGAGGTCGGTGAGGTGAAAAGAGGATAACAGCAGTAACTGTATCTCCCCCAGCCTCCATATCTTGTTGCAGGCTTGCGTATTCCATACCAGGTCCTTGGTGAAGTGGCCAATTACAGTTTTTGAGGAAGTGGTTATTCGGAAAGTAGGTCTTTTAATGTTAAAACTATTGTCCTTAGAATAGCCTTCACCTATAGCGGTGTACAGAGGGTTTGCTGAGATATTAACCTGTGGCTATGTGTTACTCTCTTTTGTGTGTCTTCGGGTTGAATATCCATTTAGTCCTAAGTAGAGGACAGGTACCTTTTTTAGTCTGAGGTAGTGGTGAACTGATGCCAGCATGCCCATTTAGTGTTGTATTTCCTGTGTGTATCCCGTGATATGTGTATGAGTTCCTCTATTTCAGCTATTTTACTCACCCTCAGTAGCCATTCTCTGACAGTGGGTATGGTTTTCATACTCCAATGTACTGGGACGCAAAGCTTTGCGGCGTTTAGCATGAACATTGCTAGGGACTTGTGGTATGTTGTGTGTGGCAGGGGAGAGTGGTGAAGCAAAAATTGGGCTGGAGTGAATTCCAGGTGAAATGTCGTGACTCTTTGTATAATCTGTTGTACCTCCTTCCAGAAGGGAATGATCCCTGAACATGTCCACCAGGAATGGAGTAGGGTGCCTTTCGCACTGAGGCTTCTTTCCCTATTTTTATTCACTAACCCACGAGTTAGATTTGAATCAGTGATATGATAGGGACCAATATAGGTTTATTTTTTCCTCCTATCCTCTCCCATTTCACATTATAACCCTGCTTTCACCACTATGTGTAAGCACTATGCATTAAATAATTTATAAGGTTTTACAGTATATGTAATTCATCCTTCTATACACTAATACAATAAATAATTGGTTTGAATCATAACAAAATATTTTTTATTTCTTACTTTATATACAAAGTGGCACTCATATTTATCACTTAACTTCCCACAGAAACCACCCTGTGTCATTTGGGTCCGGGTGGGTCATTCTTTTTTTCTAGGTCTACCTGCTAATACCTAGTGACATATAAAAAGCGTATAAAGAATATATTTCTATAAGCATAAATGTTGCCTCTCACATTAATAGTAATCAGTGAGGGGTTAAGCATATTTTTGCAGAGGTTTCTCGTATATTAACTTCCAGCCGGTACCTCATTTGTGTCTGGGGTCTATCAGACCTATATGATATGAGGTTGTTTAAGGTATAGACACAACATCCAATAACAATTTATTAAATAATAAAATTCAATTTTAATTCATTTTTATTTTATTCTTATTCCATATATTTTGTTTTTATTGTTACACATATATTTTACACATTTTTATTCAGTATCTTTGCACATAAATAATTTATTAAATATAGGATATATCAATAATATATACATAAAGCCATGTTGGCATGTTGCTAATCCATTATTTAATACTTATATTTTGGATCAAACATGTAATCACATACAAGAAATTATATTTTGGGCAATTGTGTTCCCCTAGCTTACACAGATGATTTAGGCACTGAGCACTAGTTCTTATATATATTTGGGACACCTGTGACACATTGTGGTCTGGGATATATTATGGAGATATATATAAGGCTAACTATTCTGTTTCCAGTCACACGTTTTTTAGATTAATTGACTTATATTTATAGGGCCAATATGTTCTAATTGTGTATTAAGAAGTGATTATAGATCTGAGGAGGTAAAGCGCATTGTGAAACTCAAAATTGAAGAGGCTAAATGCCCTCTAGTATGGGAAGCGTTTCCCACTTCCAAGATGGGGGTGCGCCTCCTTCCTCTATCCGAGATCTTGTAGCTTATTAAGGGCAGAGAGTCGGCGGCGCATCTTTCATCCCCATGACGACACCCCTCTAGTGTCAAAACGTACGTCGGGAAAGACACGCTGACGTCACTGCCTATGAGATCTTCATACAAGAGCCGGCCGGCTCATTGTCTCTTGATTCCTGTCTTCTGATTTTATTGTAGGTGCAAACCTTTATATTTTAATAAATCTACAAAACGATATTACACTATTGGGATCCCCCTCACTTTCTTGGTATATACCGGAGGTAACCCGCTCCATATAGGAGGCTGCAGGACGATTTCCCATGCCCTGTAGTGGGGTCCCTGGTCCAGGGAAATCCAGCTGATATCCTGGAGATACGTATATGACCCCTTCAGTTGAGAGGAGTTTAGAGTGAAGAGGGCTGACCTGAGTCATCCCTAGAGAACCGTCTACACCACAATTTTGGGGGCCTGGGCTAGGTGAAAAGCCAAAGCGCTATCTGCGCTTACTTCTAGTAAGCTCCCATCTTTTCTTTGGTGGAGGTTTCACAGCGGCAATACTCTCACGTGGTGTATATAAGGACTTTTACAATCTGGATTTAAGTGGAGCTGTTGCACCTGCATTTGTTTCATTAACACTTCAAAAGATTACATGTTCCGGGACTGTTTTGGATTGTTTTTATGTTATTTATGTAATTTATGTAATTTATGTTATGTAAGTGAAGTTGCACAAGCTCACCTATTTGCTTTATAGCCCTAAATGCGCATAGAATTTATGTGACAGTTCCGTCACCTACAGTCTGTGTCTATTTTCAGGACAGCTTTGGGCAGTGTTTTTTATCACACCACCCAGGTGTTCATGTATGTCATTTTGGTATGTAAACTATTATAATTATCGGCATAGGTACACATGGTGTTTGTGGGGCATGTTTTTGATCTGACAGGTCAGGCCTGTCATTAGTGTGCCTTCGGCACGTCTATAACCCATGTATACTACTTCAAAAGACACTTAAAGGAATTTATTAGTTTATGTGAATATCAACAGTATCAAGCTTTCACCTTCATTTAGCGCAGCCTGCTATATGATTATAAGTGAGAGAGAGAGCCCTGAGCATCAATCAGCTCACATACACTATATTACCAAAAGTATTGGGATGCCTGCCTTTACACACACGTGAACTTTAATGGCATCCCAGTCTTAGTCCTTAGGGTTCAATATTGAGTTGGCCTACCCTTTGCAGCTATAACAGATTCAATTCTTCTGGGAAGGCTGTTCACAAGGTTTAGAAGTGTGTCTATGGGAATGTTTGACCATTCTTCCAGAGGTGTATTTGTGAGGTCAGGCACTGATATGGACGAGAAGGCCTGGCTCCTACTCTCCACTCTAATTTATCCCAAAGGTGTTCTATCGGGTTGCAGGCCAGTCAGGTTCCTCCACCCCAAACTCGCTCATCCTTGTCTTTATGGACCTTGCTTTGTGCACTGGTCCAAATCATTTGGTGGAGGGGGTATTATGGTGTGGGTTTTTTTCAGGGGTTGGGCTTGGCCCCTTAGTTCCAGTTAAGGGAACTCTTAAGGCGTCAACATACCAAGACATTTTGGACAATTTCATGCTCTCAACTTTGTGGGAAAAGTTTGGGGATGGCCCCTTCCTGTTCCAACATGACTGAGCACCAGTGCACAAAGCAAGGTCCATAAAGACATGGATAAGTGAGTTTGGGGTGGAGGAACTTGACCGGCTTGCACAGAGTCCTGACCTCAACCAGATAGAACACCTTTAGGATGAAATAGAGTGGAGACTGCGAGCCAGGCCCTCTCGTCCGCATCAGTGCCTGACCTCACAAATGCGCTTCTGGAAAAATGGTCCAACATTCCCATAGACACTCCTAAACCTTGTGGACAGCCTTCCCAGAAGAGTTGAAGCTGTTATAGCTGCAAAGGGTGGACCAACCCATTATTAAACCCTACGGACTATGGGATGCCAATAAATGTCATATGTGTGTAAAGGCAGGCGTCTCGATACTTTTGGTAATATAATGTATATAGAGGAGAGAGCCCTGAGCATCAGTCAGCTCACATATATAAAGGAGAGAGAGAGCCCTAAGCATCAGTCAACTCACCTATATAAAGAAAAGAGAGACTATTTTTCCTTGAAGAGGAATTTCCATGAAGGAAGGTATACTTTTTGACAGCCCCTCCAATATATATGGCTTCAAGAGCCATTTGTAAACAAACTGTTTGCACAAAATAAAATAAATACTTTCTTTGGCCCAGGCCTCCCACACTACCAGGAGGCCAGGGTGATGTCACTCATTTCAAGCTGTGAGCTTGAAATCCCATGAGAATGCACTCCAGCCCATTGCAAGAGTGCATTATTGTGGGATAATGAGTTCCCAGCTCTTCCTGAAGGCCGGGTGATGTCAACAGTACCTCCTCGAAGAATAGAAGGCCAGGACTGAGGATTTGATTTTTTATATTCTGTTTAATTGGGCAAATAATTTGTTTACACATAGTTTTTTAAGCCATTTGTGTTAGGGGGCAAGAGGTTGTCAAAAAAGCATATCTGCTGTTTGCCATGGAAGGTCAGCTTTAAGCTTCTTCAGCAGGGACGGCATAAAAGGGCTAAGCCATAAAGCAACACACAAATTAATTACTTCTTAAATAAAGAATTAATTGTAATTTAATCACGTTAAATATCACACATCGAAATGCCAAATTTAGGTTGCATGCCATCTCCCCGTCCTTTTGTTTATTAACAAACAATTCTCAATTTAATTTCAGCAGCGAGCATCAACGCGGTCACATGGCATGGCGAATGGAAACTGCTAAATTGTTTTCATTTAATTTGAAATGTCAAACTGTTACCTTTTATTTATTGCATAAAAACATTTTCCTCTATTGGTTAATCACCTACATTGCTGTTGTATCATATTACCGTCTGGCCCGGCTAGATTAATTATTTAAGAAAACTTATCATGAATGGCCGTGGATTACAAATTAAACTTCAAATAATTTGTGCCATCTTTTTGAAATACAGAGTTATTATTATTGAAGGCAATTCAATGCCTAATGCCCATTATCGCTTTTTGTTTATATTGCTTGTGTTCGTTAATTATGGGTGATCATTTTGCAGATTTTTATTTTTTTTGAAGTGTTGTCCTTGATCAGCTTCTATTTTTGAGAAGAGAGAGAGAAAGAAAGATGTACAACCAACTTCCCATAGGTTTGAAACACTACACTGCTGTTCATCTTTCTAAGTGCCATTAGGTTGCACTAATTCACTAATGATTCAGGAGATCAATTAAAAACTTAGACAGGGATGGAGAGGGTGTAAGGATAAAGCTAAAAGCATTTGGTGAGGCAGACTGCGGTTTAATCTGTCTTCCAAGAAGCCAAGGTCAACTGCTTAGCAATATCTTTACGCCAACACTGTTTGGAAAGGTCTCCATTCAGCTTCTCTTAGAGGACTGAAAAACATGACCTTATGTAGATGAATATAATATATCACAAATACGGGTTATGAAATTATAGTCAGTCCAAAGATAACAAAGTAAATGCCAAAGCTGTTTTTCTTCTTTAATGGAAATGAAAAAAAAAAAGAAAAAATAGTTGAAATGAAAATCTTGATTATCAGAAGTTAGTAATGCCTTCCTTTTACTTCCTTCCTTTGTTCCTTCCTTCCATTTTCTAGAACAATGTTTATCAACCATTTTTTTCATTAAAGGCATCCTTTAAAATGATGCACAATCTTGAGGTAACCCCAAATGTAGGACATTCTAGGACATCTAGGACACCCAACAGAGATCATTTATTCTTCCAAAGCAAACACACCTTTGCACACTGGTACTGACTAGTATCCAAAGTTTCCCTTCTCCCTCATTTCCTCTCCCTCGTGTTGCTAATGTGATCCCATCCTAGTGCTGATGAAGAGGGGCAAACAAGGAGGCTGTGCAGGCGCCTGACATCCTCCTTACCAATTGACATCATTGGTTATTAGGACACTGGTGGCTAAAAGGTTGTGGAAGTTTGTAATGGTACACAATGAAAACCTGTGGCTTTATGTAACTGAAAGGATGGCTGGATCTTGACTGGCATATATACAATTTTTGGTCATTTTGCCAAAGAACCCCTGACTAAACTTCAAGGAACCTCATTTTGAAAAAGGCTGCTCTAGAACAGCCTTTTTCAACCACCGTGCTGCTGTTGCACCCTGGGGTGCCTTCTGGGTTCTTCAGGGGTGCCCAAGAAAAGTGCCTAAAAATTGCCTCACATTGTCCACAAAGTGTCAACAAGCCAGCGAGTGGATCAAGCCTGTCGTTTTGTTACACAAAGCCACAGGTTTTTATTGTGCAGCATTACAACCTTGGGTACCTGTGGGCCAGCTGCTAGCATCCTAACAACTGATGACGCCATTAGTTGATAAAGACATCAGGTGCCTGAATCCTTGCCCAACCCCTTCCTCTCTCCATCAGCACTGGGGTCACATTAGCTGAGTGAGGTAGAGCAACTGAGGTAGAAGAGAAACACTGGAATACTAGTCAGTACCAGTGTGCAAAGGTGTATTTGCTTCGTAAGATTAAATTAACTGTAATGATGGGTGTCCTACATGTGTGGTTGCTGCTGCATTATGTAAAACTATTAATTTCTGTCTTTACATTTTAGAACAGGGTGTCTCGTGATTGTGCACAATTTAAAATTGTGACTTGACTGAAACCTTGACTGAAAAATGGTTGAGAAATACTGCTCTAGTAATACATTATATGGCCAAATTTGACTACCATCTGCCTATATGGCCAAAAGTATCTGGATACTCCTCCTGATGATTAAAGTGATACTGAAGTCTACTTTTTTAATACTTACCTACAGTGCCTTGAAAAAGTATTCATACCCCTTGACATTTTCCACATGATGTCATGTTACAACCAAAAATGTAAATGTATTTTATTGGGATTTTATGTGATAGACCAACACAAAGTGGCACAAAGTGATTTTCAAAATTTCTTACCAATAAATATGTGAAAAGTGTGGCATGCATTTGTATTCAACCCCCCTGAGTCTATACTTTGTAGAACCGCCTTTCCCTGCAATTACAGCTGCACGTTTTTTTTGGGTATGGCTTCTCGCAAACTGGACTTCTTATGGCATTCTTGCAACAATGGCTTTCTTCTTGCCACTCTTCCATAAAGGCCACATTTGTGGAGTGCACGACTAATAGTCCTCATAGATTCCCCCACCTGAGCTGTGGATCTCTGCAGCTCCTCCAGAGTTACCATGGGTCTCTTGGCTGCTTCTCTGATTAATGCTCACCTTGCCTGGCCTGTCAGTTTACATGAACAGCCATGTTTTGATAGGTTTGCAGTTGTGCCATACACTTTGCATTTTTGGATGATGGATTGAACAGTGCTCCGTCAGATGTTGGTTTATTTTTTTTTATAACCTAACCCTGATTTAGCCCAGGTTCACATTGGTGCAGAAATGAAATGTGCGAGTTCAGCTGAACGCGCACCATTTCATTCTCGCATGTCAGTCCCAATTTAAGGTGCGATTTCAGAGACATCTGTGTGGGTTTCTGCACAGATGTCAATGGAAATCGCTCCTGAAATCGGCAAAAGTAGTACAGAAACTACTTTTGGAAAATGGTGCGGCACACCGATTAGGACGGTGCCATTGCCGGCAATTGCCGGCGATTTGGCATGAGATTTGACATGTCAAATCGCATGCCAAAATGCACCAATGTGACCCAGGGCTCAAGCTTCTCCACAACTTTATCCGTGCTGTACCCCCAGCTGTATTTATACTGAGATTAAATTATGCACAGGTGGACTCTTTTTACTAATTAGGTGACTGGCAATTGGTTCCACTAGATCAGGGATAAGCAATTAGGGGACCTCCAGCTGTTGCAAAACTACAAGTCCCATCATGCCTCTGCCTCTGGGTGTCATGCTTGTGGCTGTCAGAGTCTTGCAATGCCTCATGGGACTTGTAGTTCTGCAACATCTGGAGGTCCGCTAATTGCATATCCCTGCACTAGATTTTAGTTAGGGGCGTCAGAGTAAAGGGGGCTGAATACAAATGCACGCCAGACTTTTCAGATATTTGCTTGTAAAAAAATTTGAAAACCATTTGTCATTGTCCTTCCACTTCACAATTATGTGCCACTTTGGGTTGGTCTATCACATAAAATCCCAATAATAAAAATGTACGTCTTTGGTTGTAACATGACAAAATGTGGAAAATGGAATACTTTTTCAAGGCATTGTCCATGCACTTATTAGATAGCTTGCAGCTACTCAACATGCAAAAATCTGTCAGATGTTACCTCCGCTTTAAGAATCAGCACTCTTTTTCCTGGATAAGGCTGATAGTATTGGGAAGTGGAATATGCAGTACAGGTGGGGGGAAGGTTTACACACAAAACCGAACAACATACATTTTCCTTCCCGGGAATAAACGAGCAGACAGTAAAGTTAATGTCAGTCCTTTTATCACGTACGCATTTGCGGTTTCCATTGTCATTCAGCAAATATGCCATTTCCATCCTTCATTGAGAGTAAAATTGAAACGGCCATTTTTTTCCCTGCATTGAAAAGGTGGCAATATGGAAATCCTCCCACACGTAACGCACTCTGCACAGCTACAGTACTCCTGAAAAACAGCGTGCGCCTTGGCAAGGTAATTTAAATACTAATGGGCTCATTTATCATGCCGAGGAAAGTAAAAGTTTAAAAAAATGGATGCTTTACAGTAAAAAGTTACAATGGCATCAAAACAAAGGAAATTATCGCTATACTATCATTAAAAGAAGAGAAAGAGTCATTTATAAAAAGGTAGACTTCAGATATAAAGGAGAACTCCAGACAGAGGAAAAAATAACCAGTCAATTTACATGTTATCAGAGCTCACATTTTAGGCTTTGTTTATGCTTGTGGTTGGAGGGCTGTAAAAACCACACAGTTGATCATGGTTGGGGGGCTTTTGCTATAGGTGTAGGCCATTTACATACCTCTCGAAACCTGGCTGGAAAACTCCTACAGATGGCATCATCCTGCACTGCCTTGTTGATAGGACATTACTAAACACTCCCAACCATTACTACTCACCCACCATCACAGGAGGGAGCTCTCATACCCCTGAACATGTGTGGTCCTCTATTTTCTCCATCACAACATCACTGGGCTCAGAGTTACTGGGACAGGAAAGAAATAGTGCATGCGAGGGAGTTTGAATCGACTGGAAGTGTCTTAGCAACATCCTAGCAACAAGGCAGGATGGGATGATGCTATCTCTGGGAGTTCTCCATCCAGGAAAAACTTGCTATAGGTGTAGGTCATTTACATACCTCCTTAATCCTAGCCAGAGAAATCCCAGAGATGGCATCATCCTGTCCTGCCTTGTTGCTAGGATGTTGCCAAGACACTCCCAGACATTACTGCTCACCCCCACCATCAGTGGCATCTCCAGCTTTCATATTTAGGGGGGACATGGGGGGACAGGGGCGAAATTAGGGGGGCAACTATAAAATAGATATATATATATATATACACACATACACCACGACACTGACCTACCTGATTCCTACACTGACCTACCCGATTCCAACACTGACCTACCTGATTCCTACACTGACCTACCTGATTCCTACACTGACCTACCTGATTCCTACACTGACCTACCCGATTCCAACACTGACCTACCTGATTCCTACACTGACCTACCTGATTCCTACACTGACCACTACACTGACCTCCTGATTCAGAAATTGAAGGACTACAAGTCCCAGCATGAAGCCCTGAGATCTAAGGGGGGGTTAGTTGTGAGTGAGAGAGAGGGGGGCTAGAGAAGGGGGGTGGGTGAGAGAGAGAG
>BLSH010320214.1:253901-277012 GCA_018402905.1 Glandirana rugosa | reverse complement strand
CTCCTTCCTCGGAGAGGTCGGTGAACAAGAGGGGTAGGACGTCGTCTGTCGCCTCTTCTTGTGGATGAGGGGAGAGTAGGTGAATGACTTCACAGGACCCTCAACGTCGATTCAGGCCACGGTGGAGGAAGTCGTCGCTCACCACAGACGTCTCACCGGTCGGCCATTCGTGTCGTCGTGCTCCTGTCCGCTCCGACCGATCATACTTGTGAGAGAGAGGGGGGTTAGAGAGGAGAGTGGGTGAGAGAGAGGGGGTGGGAGAGACCCCTGCATGCCCTGCTGTGGATAGGTGTGTGTAATACACGTGCCTCCCATCCGTCTTCTTCTGCCTGGGCCCTCAATCAGTCAGCCAGGCTTGCCTAGTTTCTTCTGGTGTTGAGGTCGAGGACAGTCAGTGAGTCAGAGCAGAGCTGGGAGCGGACGCTGGAGAAGAAGTTTGAGTGAAGGCTCCGAGGACGCTGCTGCTGGCGCCATGGCGGTGAGGTCTTCTCTCACTCCTTCCCGCCCCGGGCTGTTCATACTAGCCAGCCTCGCCTGTCCTCGTGCTGCTGTGCTTACCGGCTGGCCACTCTGCAGACACCACTCGCTGCTGAAGGAGGTGGCACCGGACTTAGCTGCAACTCCCAGGACACTTCAGTAAGTGGATGAGAGGGGAGTAGGTGTTCTTCTCCGCTGTCTGCTGCAGGATGGGGAGAACAAGTGGCTGGAGAGGCTCCTTCCTCTGCTCCTGCTGCACCCTGCTCCAGGACACAAGCCAACTGTAACAGAGTCTGAACCCGCTTCCACCGCCACCGGACTGAACCAGCGGGGCTCAGCTGAGGAGTCGTCTCCAGGAGAGTCAGTGAGACGAGACCGAGTCACCGGCGGCAGGACCGGACCATCCATCACAAGGGGGCGGCAGCTCAACCCAGATCTTTGGGCCCAAGAGCTCTAGGCACAGAGGAGGAGGAAGTTAAATCCAAAACTGGGTGGTGAGGGAGTCCCGGGCGCCGTGGCCATGACGTCACTGGTTGCTAGACACCAGACGGTTCTAGCAACCAGTGAAGAGGAGTAGAGACGAGTCTGGAGGCAGAGCCAGAGCTAGTACAGTGGCTCAGTCCATGATCTTGTCCCCTGCATAATTCCCCAGACTGGTCAATTTAATTGGGGGGCACATGGGAGGGCACAGTACAATGTAGGAGGGGGTCATGGCCTCTGCCCCCCCCAGTGACGCCACTGCCTACCATAAGGGAAGTGTGTTCTCATACATCTGCACATATGTGGTCCACTATTTCCTCCATCACTGAGCTTTGAGTTACTGTGACAGGAAAGAGAGTGTGGAGTGCATACAAGGGGGTTTGAATCAACTGTGAGTGTCTTAGCAACGTTCTACTAACAAGACAGGATGGGATGAAGCTATCTCTGGGGGGGTTTCTAGCCATGCTTTGGAAGGTACAATATGTAAATAGGCTACACCAATAGCAAGGGCATTAGTCAACATTGGTCAAAGCTGCACAGTTTTAATATACAGGTGCCCCTACTGACTTAGGCCTTTTTTTTTTGTAAAGCTGAACTAACCCTTTGAGCCAGGGGTCTCCAAACTTTCTAAACAAAGGGCCAGTTTACTGTCCTTCATACTGATGGGGGGCCGAACTGTAATCATTGGGAGTTGAAAAGGTCCTGACATCAGTGGGAATGGGCTGAACAACTTCTTGTTCGGTTCGCACCAGAACTTTCGAACATCGCGAAAGTTCGGAACCGAATAACGAATCCCATTGAAGTCTATGGGACCCAAACGTGAAAAATCAAAAATGCCCATTTTGAAGGCTTATATACAAGTAATTGGACATACAATGGTTATGGGGATCCAGGTACTGCCCTTGGGGACATGTATCATTGAAAAAAAGGTTTGTAAAAAATGTCATTTTTAAACGAGCAGCGATTTATTGAAGCTTAAAGTGAAAGCATAAAAATGAAAAATTCCTTTCAATATAGTGCCTGGGGTGTCCCCTTAGTCTACCTGTAAAGTGGCACATCTGTACTGTGTATAGAAGCTGCTTCAGCAATTATTGCATTCATAAAGCCATAAAAATGACATTTTCCCTGCAAGCTTTCTTTATTTTGTAAGCAACATCTTGGGGAGCCAGTCTGTATGATGAAGCCACAATGTAGTGCACTGGGAACAAGATTAGAGATTTTTTGGATAAAAGTAAGGGGAGCAGGAAAAATTGGTCTTTGGATGTCGGTGGTGCCTTTACACCATAACCTTTTGAGGTACTCTTGATGAAAGCAAAAACTGGCCTTGCTGTAAAAAATTGAAATGATATGCACCTGTCAAACAGGTGCAGAAAAATTGGTCTTTGGGTGTTATTTGTGCCCATGAAACCTACAACAAAAACATTCTTCCAGATGAGTTCAACACCCACAACGCTAGACAGCCTAGAAGTCCTGCAAAGATTCCACATGAATGAAGGCAGCTCCTCAAAAAAGATTAGGCCCTGGTAACCTAATGACAACTGTAGAGGGAAAGGAGGGTAAGAGGGCACCAGCCTGGCCCAGTCTCGAAGTCCTGCAGAGATTCCACATCCCAAAAAAACTCAATCGGTGACATTGGCAACAAGGGCTTCATAGCTCGTAATCCATTACTGATTCATTTTTGTAAAAGTCAAACGGTCCACGTAGTCTGTGGACAGACGCGTTCTATGATCAGTCATGAAACCTCCTGCAGCACTGAATACCCATTCTGAAAGCAAACTGGATGCAGGGCAGCCCAACAACTTAATAGCATACTGTGCAAGTTCTGGCCAGTGGTCTATTCTCATGACCCAGTAAGGCAGTGGATCTTCAGCTGGAAAGCTCTCCATCTCTGTTTTGTCCCCGAGGTAATCGTCCACCATGTGATGCAGACGCTGCCGATGGGATGTGGAACCCGACAGGCATGGGCGGCGAGGACTAAACAAATTACAAAATGCCTCACTGAAGCGGACGCCTTCTGCAACGCTCCTCTTTTGACCAACAGAAGACTCAAAAGAACGTTTTCCTCTTTAACGTGTCCTCAAGTGATTTTATCTTCTGCACTCTCTGTGGGGACGGGATGAGTTCCAAGACCTTCCCCTTATAATGGTGGTCAAGGAGGGTTGCCAACCAGTAATGGTCATCCTCCTTTATGCCATGTATTCTTGGGTCCTTTCTCAGGCTTTGAAGCATGAGGTTGCCCATGCACCTCAGATTTGCCAAGGCTTGAGAAGCTGACTCCTCTGGGTCACTCAGGATGACAGAATCTGGAACTTCCTTCAGATTGACGCAGCGAAAGTGCCAGAATCCTCCTCCTCATCCTCCTCCCCTGTCTTCTCCTGTGTGTTCTGTGACATAGGAATGATGGTGTCTGGATAAAGTCGGCCTTGAGAGGAAAGGAAGTCCTCCTCTTCCTCCTGCTGCTCTGCTTCTAGTGTCCTGTCCATAATGCCATGCAGAGTCTGCTCCAGCAGGAACACAACAGGGATTGTGTCACTGATGCATGCACTGTCACAGCTCATCATCCTTGTGGCCTCCTCAAATGGTGACAGTACAGTGCATGCATCCTTAATGATCAGCCATTGGCGTGGGAAAAAAAGCAGAGGCGGCCTGAGCATGTCGTCATGCCGTACTCGCAGAGGTACTCGTTGACGGCTCTCTGCTGCATGTATAGCCACTGCAGCATTGCTAAAGTCGAGTTCCACCTGATGGGCATGTCACAAATCAGGCAGTTTACGGGCAGGTGGAATTCCCGCTGAATTTCAGCCAACCGAGCACTGGCTGTGTATGACCGCCTGAAATGGCTACAGACTCTTCTGGCCAGCTTTAGCACTTCTTGCAACTCTGGGTAGGTATTTAATAAACACTGCACCACCAAATTGAGGACATGTGCCAGGCATGAATCATGTGTCAACTTTCCCTGTCCAAGGGCGGACAGGAGGTTTGAGCCATTATCGCATACCACCATTCCTGGCTCCAGCTGGTGTGGTGTGTACCACCTCTGGGCCTGTCACTGCAGAACTGTGTCCGGTGTGGTTCCTGTACCCTAGACTCACCAGCTGAAGCACTGCATGGCACCTTTTAGCCTGACTCATGGAATTGCCCTTTGAACACTTAGGGGGTACCTGATGTTCATAGGACAATTCTGCAGAGGAGGGCATGGAGGTGGCGGAGGAGGAGGAGGTAGAGCTCACAGGTCTGGCATCATCACTACCAGCTGTAGAGGCACAACAAGCTGCAGCACCAAGCCCTGTCCTGCTTCCCTTTGAGTTGCAAGCAGCGTCACCCAGTGTGCTGTGAATGAAATATATCATCCCTGCCCATGCTTGCTGGACCACGTGTCAGCAGTAAGGTGGATTGCCCAATGATGCCATCCCTTCCACGTGATGGTAGAGAGATGGAATGGCCTTATGTGAAAAGTAGTAGCGGCTGGGAACCTGCCATTTTGGTACAGCACATTGTGCGAATTCATGAAAGGGGGCAGAATTTACCAGGCTGAAAGGCTAAAGTTGGAGAGCCAACAGCTTTGACAAGCTTGCATTTAGAATTTGGACATGTAGGTGGCAGGGACTGTATTTTTTTTCCGCTGCAGCAGATGGGGCAGATGTGCTGCTAGGATCTGAGACACCCTATGCTATACAATCATCCCTGTCAGTGGAGGCTGCTGAGAGGTAATGACTCGATATAGCAGGGGCAGACTGAAGTGGGTAAGGAGGAGGAGGAACAAATTTGTGCCCCTTTTGTTTGGCTTTTAGGTGCTCTTGCCAACGGGCTGAGTGGTTGGACGCTAAATGCCTTGTTAAGCATGTGGTACCCAAATGGCTTGTGTTTTTGCCACGTTTGATGTGCCTGAGACACAGTTTGTAGATAGCAACAGTGACTCTGCTGCAGATGTGCTGAAAAAGGCCCAGCAAGCTGAGCTTTGGGGAGTGGGCCGGGACAGAACAGCTCCAGAATATGATGGAATAGGGTGTCTGCCCTCTACTCTTTCTTGATGTCGGCCTCCTTGGGGTTGTGCCACCTCACCTACAGTTTCCTCCTCTGCTCTATCTGGCACCCAAGTCAAATCAGTGACCTCATCATCATCATCATCATCATCTCCATCTCCTCCATCATCATTACCACTGGAGACAACTTGGCAATATGCTGTGGCTGGGGGAACAGGAATGCCAATTTGTCTACCAGTGTTCTCCCCTCTCTTTAGGCTCATGTTCCTGTCATCCTTAAACTCAGAACCAACATCCAAATCCAGTAATGACTAAGCATCATCAAGATGCAAGTGGCTGACGCTGTGGTCAAATAACTGACTCCTCCTCCATGGCTGATGTTGGGGCAGGAATAGATGTGGACAAGGAGGCAGGTTTATCCACTCTGGCAACTGCAGGGGACTGCACACTTGTCTCTGCTTGCGTGACAGAGAATGATGAGGATGAGGAAGGTTTAGTAAGCCAGTCCACCCCCTCCTCTGCATGCTGTGACTGGATAGAACGGGCAAACTCACTAAACAGCGGAAATGATGCCCTGCCTGAGGACTGACTTTCACGTTCACCTTTGCCTGTGGACACATTGGTTGCTGGCCCCTTACAGTGCCAAGGGAACGTCTGCCTCTCCTTCTCCAGACATTATTGGGTGATTATTAGCAAATGTTAAGAAGAAGTGGAAATCTGTATGTAGATGCACTTTAATCAATGTAAAGTGGTGTTTGGTGCACTTTCATTTGAGTACTCACAGTACACAGACACACTCCACGAATACACTATAATATACTGCAATATAATGCGCCAAACGTACAGTGACGCACAAAACTATATGGCGTTAAATTTGCAGTAACCCACAAAACAATATGGCGTTGAACTGGCAGTAGCACACACAGAGGTAAATGGCGTTAAAATTGCAGTAACGCACACAGAACTATATGGCGTTAAACTGGGGGTAACGCACACAGAAGTACATGGCAATAAACTGGCAGTAACGCACTTAGAACTATGTGGCATTAAACTGGCAGTAATGCATACAGAAGTAAATGGTGTTAAACTGGCAGTAACACACTTGGAACTATATGGTGTTAAACTGGCAGTAACGCATTTAGAACTATATGGCATTAAACTGGCAGTAACGCACACAGAAGTAAATAGCGTTAAACTGGCAGTAATGCACTTAGAACTATATGGCGTTAAACTGGCAGTAACGCACACAGAAGTAAATGGTGTCAAACTGGCAGTAACGCACTTAGAACTATATGCCGTTAAACTTGCAGTAACGCACACAGAAGTAAATGGCATTAAACTGGCAGTAACGCACACAGAAGTAAATGGTGTTAAACTGGCAGCAACGCACACAGAAGTAAATGGCGTTAACCTGGCAGTAACGCACACAGAAGTAAATGGCGTTAACCTGGCAGTAACGCACACAGAAGTAAATGGCGTTAAACTGGCAGTAACACAAACAAATATACGGTGTTCAACTGCCACTACACTGACGCTATCTGAACTGTACCTACGCTAGCTATACACTAATGCAGGGGTGGCGAACAAGTTAGACACAAAGAGCCAAAATTTTAAACTGTGAGAGTCAGAGAGCCACACCACGCAGTGACGAAGCGGCGCGAATCGGCGCGAATCGGCGCAATGCGGCGTGAAGCGGCGCGATGCGGCGCGAAGCGGCGCTCGAGGCGATCTCAAGGCAGCTTGCGAGGAGACTTCTATCATAGAAGTCAATGCAAGCTGCCTGAGATCGCCCTGAGAGAAACATGAAACTTGGCAAAGAGCCACAGTATATACAAAATATAATAAGAGGCAAAGAGCCGCATTCATTATGGCCGGGAGCCGCATGCGGCTCGAGAGCCGCGTGTTCGCCACCCCTGCACTAATGTAAAGATTACGGACACGGTCTCACTACACTACACTGAAACTATCAGAGCTGTCCCTACTCTAGCTATACACTAATGTAAAGATTAGTAACACGGTCTCACTACACTGAAACTATCTGAGCTGTCCCTACTCAAGCTGCACACTATGCAAAGCTGAATGATGGTCCTCCTCACTACACTCACACTATCTCTAGACTGACACTAAACTAATATTCTACACTGACAATTGAAGCAAAATAGCACAGTTTAGCACACTAGCTAAGTAATAGCACTGAACAGAGCCCTGTTCTATCTCTTTCTCCAGCCGAAATCACGCTAAATGGCTGTCATTGAAAGAATACTTTTATACTGTGGGGCGTAAATGAGCGATGATTGGATAAAGTCATGATGACAGTGTCCAATCATGATTATGACAGTGCTCTGTGCCCTGATTGTCTGAAGCGTTCACTGCTTCAGCCAATCAGGGCTTGCAATGCATTGTTCTGTGCTGCAATGCATTATTACTAGTTAGTTATTATTTAAAATTTTTGAATGTTCAAATTTATGAATTTACGAATTTTCGAATTTATGAATTTACGAATTTTCAAGTTTACGAATCTTCTAATTCACAAATTTACGAATTGCGGCCATAACGAATGACCCGAAAAACAAAAAAAAAAAAATGAATAGGATGAAAACAAACAAATGTTTCAGCAGTGCACAAGTCTAGTGCTGCAGTGATAGGCTTAATTCCTCCTGTGCAGTGAGCAGAACCCAGTGCGGGGTAATAGATGGCAGGCCGGATGAATGGAGTGATGGGCTTGAATGGGATGAATGGGCTTAAAGCACCACGGTGTGCATCAGCTCGGCCGCCGGGAGAGGAAGAGCCGGTCAGCAGCTGATGGACAAGCAGGTAGAGGCGCCCAAGCGTGACGTCATCCGCTCAGGAAGCCGCTGATCCCAAACGAGGCTTGATCTGCAGAAGTGCCGATGGAACGCAAGCCGGGGGAGGGAATGCAAGGATGGTATACTGTCGCCCTTTCCTTCCTTTGTTTTAATTCATATTGGCATCACTAAAATCTGTTTCAAGTGACCATAGCGGTTCACTGCTCTGTTTCACAGGAGTTCCATTTAGCGCTTTTTGTTGTGGTTTGTTTTATGCTGAAGATTGCTTTTGGTTCCATTTCCAGCACCGCTCCTGGTGTGGAGACTCCACACAGCAGCTCTATGGTTTCTCACATGGCACCACATATTGTCATCAAGGGAACCCCTATCTTGGTCCCCTAGCGCCAGATTCATTGCAGTTTTATTAATTTTTAATAACATTCAATTATAATATGACTTATGCAGCAATTGTATATGCTATATTATTATTTTTTTTATTTGCTATTTTTTTCCCCATGAAAGTGAAGTTACCCTTTAAATCTGCAACTATCACTAAAATGTTATCTAATGATCCTGTCATGAAGGTCCATGTGCAGACACTCCCTGTTCTAATGTGACAACGCTCCATCACTGCCCCCCAATTGTGCTCCCATTTTGTTACATTATCAAATGTCCTCCTATTGAGGACTGCAAACAGCCATGTCATCACATATTACACAGGCATGGTCTACAGTTGTCACCATTAGGAAACCACCCTGAGAAATGCCATGCAGCCATCATTGGAGAGTATGTAGATAAAAAGTGGCTGCAAAGAGGCTGCAGGACCAGTGTTGGGACAAGGTCCCCTAGTGCCCAGGGCAAAGATGGCAAATTGTGCCCCACCCCCACTTCATTATGTGCAAGTTTATGAGGAGAGCACAGCCTGCACCCCCTTCCAACTCTCTCCATTTCTCCTTGCTGCTTCCAGTGCTGGGCTGACAGAAGTAGTGATGCCTCTTGCACTACTCCTGTCAGCATTATAATAGAAGGAACTTGCGGTGCCTCCACCCCAACAATATACGCTGCGCCCAGGGCAGCCACCCCTCCTGCTCACTCCTTGTCCCAGACCTGTGCAGGACATCAGTGGCACTGAGATGTACTAACTAACTAAACTAAACTAGGGTGGATTTGGGCACTAGTGGTGTGTTATGTTATCATATGTGCATTAACACATAAGCACATTACCATGCATTGTGTTAGTCTTGGTTCACAATACTGTGTGTGTGGATGCACACATACCTTTCATGTGCATTACTATGCATTGCCTGTAGGGGAGGCCATTCATTTCAATGAACTGTCCTACCTACAAGACACAGGGAAAGAAGTCCCTGAGCCTTTTAAAAAATGCTGCTGCTGCACCATGCACACATTTGCAGATGCATGGGGGTGCCATTAAGAATTAATAGCACCCCTGCGCGCCTGCTAAAGACCAGCACGTTTCTATTGTCAAAGCAATTTTGTGCACATTTCTGACACATATTGATGTGAACTTGGCCTTAAAGCTTGGCAATTATTTTGAATTTTGAACCTACCAATAGACACTTGATCCTTTTTTTGTTCAACATACAATGTTGTAAACCATCACAACCTACAGCATGTTGTAGTGTGCTGCAGTATAGGTGCATTGGCAACTACTGTATAGTGCATTGCACTATGAATTACGATGCATAGCACAGCATCACTGTACGTAGAGGTATGTGTTAAAGTGTTTGTTACCCCAGCGTTTCATATTCCTAATATGGGGCTGCTGTACCAAGTACTTGTATGAGAAAGTATCCTGTTTTCTATGCTTTGCTTCCTTTGTGTGAAATCCCTGGTGTTCCTGCCAGTCCCTCTGCTTTCCTGTTACAATCTGGCCACACTAAGCAGGAGACCACACCATGGTCAGTTCTCTAGCTGTGCTGGGAACTCAGCCAGCTCTCCTCCAATGATCAGACTTGTCCTGACACGCTCCTCCCTCAGCTCTTATGCCACTGAGAATATAGGGAGCAGAGGAAATGTGATCACTTATAAAAAGAGGGAAATTTATCATGTTTATTTATTTTTTTTTTTTTAAATATATGCACAAATGTTTTGCCTTTTGTTTTAGTTTTAAACTGAATTGGTTGTTTAGAAGGTGATCGTTTACAATCACTTTAACACACATCACACATTACTGTGACACAACAGTGTGAATTATTTTTATTATTATTATACAGGATTTATATAGCGCCAACAGTTTACACAGCGCTTTACAACATGGGGGCAGACAGTACAATTACAATACAAATCAATACAGGAGGGATCAGAGGGTCCTGCTCTTACAATCTAGAAGGGAGGGTAGAAGGGAGCCTAAGGGTTATATCGACTTTTAGCGGTCTATTTCTTTTTTTTACATCACAGTGGAAATTTATCAGGAGGAGGAACCTACGTGCAGACGCCACGCCACCATTTCCCGTTAAAACCTGGAAGCTGATTGGTTTCTATGCAGTGCTGTACCAGATTTTGCACATTCCAGTTTTAGTAAATCTCCCCTTATTTTACGGCTTTTTGTGGCTCCGTGTAGTGAGCTTGTTTATTGCAGCACTCCAGATTATATGGTAAGGTCACAAACTGGATAGCGTGGAAACCTGGTGGATCTTTCATTAACACGATGATTGTGATATGAGTATACACAATGTACTTCTGGTGAGTGCATACTTGGTGACGGAGATATAACACCTGCTGATCTTCACATGGTGGATATTCCAGATTACTTACAGAATTTATATGTTTCACTTTTGAAATTTGATGAACTAGAGAGGTGGTGGAGGAGTGGCACCCTTTTTAACATATTTGACTTTTCTTTATATAGAGCAAGGATATGCAATTAGCGGACCTCCAGCTGTTGCACAACTACAAATCTCATGAGGCATAGGAAGACTCTGACAGCCACAAGCATGACACCCAGAGGCAGAGGCATGATGGGACTTGTAGTTTTGCAACAGCTGGAGGTCCGCTAATTGCTTATCCCTGATATAGAGGATAATTATTGAACACAATTGAACTTTTTTCATATATTATAGTTTTGTATATTATTTTCTTTAGATCACTCTTGGGAGGCATTTATTATGTTTTAGCTCTGCACTTTGTTTTATTTTTATGTATACAAGGTTTGTGGAGCCACCTTGCGTGCTAGTTGCTGTGACCTTGGTGCGCTCACTTTTTTTTTGGGGGGGAATTTATCAGCATTTGCGCGGCCATCGTGAATAACACCAAAAATCTGCTTTATATGTTAACTGTTTGCCAACTGCCGTATGAATATAAGCGGCGACCGCGTGGCTCTGTCCCGGGAATCGCCGCTTATACTCATCACTTTAGTGTGCGTCGGCTAGGGGGCGACCGCACGCTCCCTGAGCGGGGCCGCAGGTCACGCGGACTCAATGTCCACCGGCGACTTGCGATGCCCTGTGACAGAGCCAGAACGGGGAACCGCTGATGTAAACACAGCGGTTTCCTGTTCTGACAGGTGGTATGTGAGAGATCTACTGATCCCTGTACTCGGGATCAGTTAGATCTCTGGTGCCCCTGCCAGCCCAGCCCCCTCACAGTTAGAACACGCCTAGGGAACACAGTTAACCCCTTCACTGCCCCTTCAGGTTAACCTCTTCCCTGCCATTGACATGTATGTAGTAATCAGTGAATATTTAAATTTCTGATTGCTGTATAAATGTCATTGGTCCCAAAAAAGTGTAAAAAATGTCCGACATGTCCTCCCCAATATCAAAGTCCCGATAAAAATCACAGATTGCTGCCATTACCAGTAAAAAAAAAAAAAGGAATTGTAAAAACGCCAGAAATTAATTCTCATGGCTTGTAAAGGCTGCAACTTTTGCGCAAACCAATCAATAAACGCCGATTGCAATTTTTTTAAACCACAAATATGAGGAAGAATATAAATCGGCCAAAGCTGATGAATACATTTGTTTTTTTTAATTTTTTTGGGGGGGATTTGTATTTTAGCAAAAAGTAAGAAATATTGCTTTTTTTGCAAAAATGTTGCTATTTTTTGTTTATAGCGGTGATCAGAAACGACGCAGAGGTGATAAAATACCACCAAAAGAAAGCTCTATTTGTGGGAAAAATAGGATGCAAATTTCGTTTAGGTACAACGTGGCACGACCGTGCAATTGTCAGTTAAAGCGACGCAGTGCAGAATCGCAAAAAGTGCTCTGGTGCCAACATGGGAAATCCTTCTGGGGCTGAAGTGGTTAAAATGTTACTAAACCCTTAACAGTAAAATTGTTCTGTATATGCAGTAAAGCATGCTTGTTATACTCACTGTGGAACCTAAGGGGTTATTTCTCTGCATTGTGTATAAAGGCTGTTTGATCCTGTCTTCGCTAATCCTCCCCTTCTTCCACAGTCCCCAATCCATCTCCCGATAAGACAGATCCTTGGGGGCACTCTGCACATGTTCAGTTTGGTGTGTATTGCACTTAGATTGCACATTCTGGCTTGTTTTATGTGCTGCCATAGACCATTCGTCAGTCTCCAGAGCTGCTTTGGGAACCATTGCAAGTTGAATCTCATCACCCACCAGGACTTACCCTGTTTAAATATAAATTACTGACTTTTCCAAAAATATTTGATTCTGGGCCACAGGTTCACCCTGTACCCCTTGCACCATATCTCCTTTTTATCTGGCCACTAGATAGAGGTGATGGACTTAGGAAATAGGCACCTTACGGGGATTACTTAAAAACAACGGTGCCTATACTGTGACATTTGCACAACAAATTTATTTTTAGCCTGACCCCCAAGTGTCTACTGGATATTTTAGGAAAAATTAAAAATAAAAAATAAGTTGCTTGTTATCCTTGTATCTCCTATTTATTTGTTTAGAAAGTGAAACGCGCAGTAACAGGTTATAACTTAATTATACAGCCACTGACAACAAAGCAACAAAAACATTCTAATTGAGGGGCAAAAAAATAGAACATGGCTTTGAAAACCGGCCATGAACAGTCAGAGGGAGCGTTCCCAGCACACCTGTAATTCTGAAACAAATCAGAAGTTCAGGGAGTGCAGCTAAGTGCAGAACAAAAAAACATGATTATCTTCACAGGACGCTGCATGTAATGATGGCAATGGTTGTAATGTTGCCGGGAGAATGATAAACTAACAGAAGAAAAGGCAGCTCGCCATTTATCTCAGCAGTGGAGATTTTCATGTACTTTGCCGCAGAATTTTACAGGAGCTAAAATAGCAGCTTTGCAAGGTCATAAAGGGAAAGAGACGCAAGCCCGGACTTACAAATTATGGCTAATAACCTAAATCGCAACTCCAGGCAATAAATATATATACACTGGGGAAAATAATTATTTGATCCCCTGCAGATTTTGTAAGTTTGCCCACTTACAAAGAAATGAAGGGACTATAATTGTTATCATAGGTGTATTTTAAATATCAACCAAAAATCTCCCAAAAAGCACATGATGCAAATGTTATAAATTGAGTTGCAGTTCAGTAAGTAAGTATATGATCCCCAAGCAAAACATGACTTAGTGCATGGTGGAGAAACCCTTGTTGGCAAGCACAGAGGTAAGATATTACTTGTAGTTAATTACCAGGTTTGCACACATCTCAGGAGGGGTCCACTCTTTTTTACAGATCTTCTCTAAATCCTTAAGGTTTCATGGCTGTTGCTTGGCAACTCAAAGTTTCAGCTCCCTCCATAAATTTTCTATAGGATTAGGGTCCGGAGACTGGCTAGGCCACTCAATGACCCTAATGTGCTTCTTCTTGAGCCACTCCTTTGTTGCCTTAGCGGTATGTTTGAAGTCATTGTCATGCTGGAAGACCCACCCATCTTCTGTGTTCTGGCTGAGGGAAGAAGGTTCTCATCCAAGATTTTGCAATACATGGCCCTGTCCATTGGCCCCTTAATGTGGCAAAGTCAGCCTGTACCTTTAGTAGAGATACAGCCCCAAACTTAATGTTTCCACCTCTGCGCTTGACTGTAGGGACGGTGTTCTTAGGGTCATAGTCAGCATTTTTCTTCCTCTAAACACAGCAGGTCGAGTTAATGCCAAAGAGCTCAATTTTGGTCTCATCTGACCACAGAACGTTCTCCCAATCCTTCTCTGAATCATTTAATTATGTTCATTGGCAAACTTAGATGGGTATGTACATGTGCCTTCTTGAGAAGGGGGACCTTGTGGGTGCTGCAGGATTTCAATCCATGGTAGTGTACTGTGTTACTTATGGTTTGGTTGGTGACTGTGGTCCCAAGTGTCTTGAGATCATTCACAAGCTTCTCTCATGTAGTTCTGGGCTGATCCCTAACTTTTCTCATGATCATCCTTACCCCATGAGGCAAAATCTTGCATAGAGCGCCAGACTGAGGGCGATTGATGGGTATTTTGTATTTCTTCCATTTGTGAATTATTGCTCCAACAGTTGGCTTCTTCTCACCAAGCTTCTTGCTGATGGTCTTGTCGCCCATTCCAGCCTTGTGCAATCTTGTCCCTGACGTCCTTTTATTGCTCTTTGGTCATGCCCATGATGCTGAGGTTTGAATGTAAGGAAGAGTTTCTTTGGACAGGTGTCTTTTATACACCTAATGAGTTGTTGCAAGGAGCACCTTCTTAAGGGTCCTTTCACACGCATGGACCGTTCAGGTCCGCCTGTCAGTTTTTTAGGCGGACCTGAACGGACTCTCCATTGTCTTCTATGGAGCGACGGATGTCAGTGTTGACATATCTGCTGACATCCAATCCGTGTTACACTGAGTAAATAGATACCCAACAAGTCATGCTTTCATATTGCGTGCGCTCGTGGAATGGCTCCAAATTACAGTACTTGAAAATCTCCATAGGCGACGCTTTAAAAATGTCTACAGGTTACCAGTTTCAAATTACAGAGGATGTCTAGTGCTAGAATTATTGCTCTTGCTTTGATGTTTGTGGTGATACCTCATGTGTGTGGTGCGAACACCTACATACTAATATATGTGGGCATGACCTAAGTATGCGTTCACCACTGCGCGCAAGCACGCGGGGACGCTTTAAAAAAAAATGTTTTTAAATGATTTTATTGCATTTTTTGAATTTGTACACTGTCCTTTTAAAATGTTTTCCTTGCAATAACATCCCTTGCAATAACAATACAGCATGACAGGTTCTCTTTATGGAGAGATCTGGGGTCTAAAAGACCCTATATCTCTCCTCTACCCTTAAAAGTAAAAGATAAAAAAAATGCGTTAAAAAAAATGTGCTTGTTACATGGGAGTGACGTCATGATGTGTTGCTCACGTCCTCCTAGGCCACAGAGATGAGCGGAGGCCATTTTTTCTTTGCTTATCTCTGTGCCTAGCCTCCGCCAGCACTGGATTGGTTTTGGGAGCTACCAGCGATTGTAAAAGTGATCCAGCGGCAACTGCGCCGATCCGATCGCTTTTATCAGAAAGACCGGCGACTGAGGGAAAAAATTATACTATAAAGTAATGTTCCACTTTAATATACCAAACCAGAACTCTCCAAATTATGGCTTGCAGGCCAAATGCAGCCTCCTGCAAGATCTTTTTTGGGCCGCAGATAGAGTCAGTGGTCTCTCACTCAGGTCTACAGGTCAACCCAAGATTGCCATTTCTCTCCAGCATCCACAACCCCCCATTCCCCCGGTCTCCAGTGCAGGTTCCTCCAGGGGCGTTGTCATTGTACCTGGACTGTTATTGTACCATCATTGGTTGCTAGAACCACCAGAATTCTTGCAACCAATTATGGGTTTGCCCCAGCATTCACGGGGGGGGGGGGGGGGGGGGGGCACTTCTGTTGGGGACTTTCATGTAGGGGGGACGGTAGCATGACACCACTGACCACCAATGCTGGGATTTATTAATCTGCTACTGACACCAATGTTGGGGGTTATTATTGTGGAAACTGGCACCTTTGTTGGGGGGTTTTATTGCGAAACTGGCACCTATGCTGGGGGTTATACTGTGAAACTGGCACCAATGCTGTGGGTTATTATTGCTGCTATTGACACCAATGCTGAGGTTACTATTGCGTAAACTGGCACTGATGCTGGGGGTTATTACTAAAACTTTCATCCAAGATGAAGAAACGGGGGGTGGAGTTTGCCATTTTCCCCCTGGGCACCAAATGACCTTGTCCCAGCATTGATTATACCCCCCAATCCAGACTTCAGCCTTTACACTTCCGCAGTATAATATGGAAGGTTCACACTTGACATCTCTGCCCCCTCGTTTTGCACTGTACATTCCCTATTTAACGTTACCACATTCTGCACTGTAAGTCATCTCAGATTCTATTTAACCCCACCCAATATCTAGTGCAATTTAAACTATGTCCACTCCCCAGTGCACATCAGCCCCGCCGCCCTTGCCTAGGGCTCATTTTTGATCTGGCACACGGGCCCACCGATTTCATGATACGTCCTTGCAGTGGCTTATCAGTATCTGTGTGCCATCCTGAAGGAATAGGATCCCTCTGTGCACTGCACACATGGAGGAGATAAGTGTCAGCTGCTTAGCCGAGTCCTATTGTCTGGGAGCTGCAGCTGCTGTCTGGGGGAGAGGCGCGGATGTCATCCTAACCAGCAGGAGCCTGGGAGGGAGGACATCTCCCATGCTGTTGAGATGATTTTAGAAAATGTATTAGGGGGAGGATTGTGCAGAAACTGACCTGTTGGGTGTAATGATTGTGCTAGGGGACAGACTGCTGCAGCCCCAAATGTGCTCTCTTGTGCCCAGTGCCCACCATGTCATGGGCAGTGCCCACCATGTTTTGTACTGTGCTATGCAGTGCCCACCATGTCATGTGCAGTGCCCACCATGCCATGTGTTGTGCTATGCAGTGCCCACCATGCCATGTGCTGTGCTATGCAGTGCCCACCATGTCATGTGCTGTGACATGAAATGCCAATTATGCAATGTGTAGTGCCCACCATGTCATGCTGTGCTATGCAGTGCCCACCATGTAATGTGCAGTGCTCACCATGTCATATGCTGTGCCATGCAGTGTTTCCCATGTAATGTGCAGTGCCCACCATGTCGAGCTGTGCCCTGCAGTGCCCCCCATATAATGTGCAGTGCCCACCATGTCACATGCTGTACCATGCAGTGATCACCATGTGATGTGATGTGCCATGCAGTGCCCACCATGTAACGTGTTGTGCCATGCAGTGCCCACCATCTAATGTGCTGTGCCATGCAGTGCCCACCATCTAATGTGCATTGCCCACCATGTCATGTGCTGTGCCATGCAGTGCCCACCATGTCATGTGCAGTGTCCACCATGTCATGTGCTGTGCCATGCAGTGCCCACCATGTAATGTGCAGTGCCCTCTCCCCCTATGTAACATACTCTGCTGTGCCACCCATGTAATGTTGTTAAACTGACGGTATGGCGCTAGCCCGATTAAGAAGTTAAATACTAACTGATGAGAGTTAAAAGTAAAACCTCGTATTATTCAAAACACAGTGGTAATATTCATAGGAGATATGTGCAAGGAAACTGTAAATAAATACTATTAAAAACACCAATTGTGATGAATATAGTGCAAAAAAAATAGGGAGCAGAAAACTGCTCCAAGGTGACTCCATGTGTAAACAGTGTGGGTAGTTCAATATAGTTCATTAAAGTGCAGAAAATTGTGAACAGCCAAACATAAAGAGGCCTCCCATCCAAATGCTCCAGTCACAAATGTATGGTGGTTGGATCAAAGCGCCTCCATATAATTAGTGGATGAATCCAATTAAAAATGATGAATTTGAGTGAACCCCTTATTACAATCCATCCCATTCCAGATTAAAGGCTTACCGGATACATTGTAGGATACATTCAAGCCTGAATATATACTTGGACTCCGACTTTCCGAGTGGGGAGGAAATCGTCACAGAAACCTTGGTCCTTCTGGTAGGGGCACACATGGTAGTAGACAGTCCCTCTTCCAGATAGTCACTCCCGAACTGGTCTCCCAGCTATAACTCAACAGTGTCTCTCCAGAGTCCACTGGGTTCCATGGGGGTCCTCCACCGCTCACCGCAGGCCCAGGAATCCCGGAAGGGCAGATGTATGATTATAAAAACAAAAGGGGAACTCCAAATAGTGTAAAATACCTCTGGCACTGAGGTAGGAATTTATTGATAGTATATAGCATTAAAATAAATAGGAATAAAATAAATTAAATTAAAGCCGGCAGAAAATTAAGGTACCAATATAAATCCAAAGAACGCAGCAATTTGGGGTCAGCAACACCCGACGCGTTTCGTCTTATTAGGCGTCATCTGGGGGTTACCGACCGCTTATATAGGACAATCTCCCAGGTTTAGAAAAATGTACTTCCGTTTGCAGCTAATCCGTGTGCGTTCTAGTGACGCACTTCCGGTCCGAGCCGGAAGTGATTCTAGTGTGGAATTAATCCAATACTGGTAAAATTTAAAATTGCCATAACAGGCGTACAGCTCCGCCGTCCAAATGCCGCTATTTATGGACAAGCCAAAAGGGATGATCCATGGAAGAAAGAAGACGAGTCAGGCAACGCCTAATTTCCGCCTAACCAGGTGACGCATGCGTTTCAGTGATGCGCGTCCGGCGGAAGTGACGTGTAGTGCCCAGCTACCTGAACCACCAGGAAGCACAGAGGCGGGGAACAGAGCCGAAAAAAATGTCACAGCTATGCGTGGCGGCGCTTGCATACCTCCTCGCCATCCTCTAACACATGCGTTCCACAAATGGAGGGTCAAAAGGAGCCTTCGGGTAGTATACTGTAGCGAAAAATAGTATGTGTCAAAAAGATTCTGACAATACGCTAAATAAGTATTACCAAATTACCCATGTAATGTACTGTGCTATTACCCCCCATGTAAGGTACTTTGCTATTACCCCCCACAGTGTACTATGCTGTGCCCCCCCCCCCCACAGACTCACCCCCCCTCTCTCTCTCTCCCTTTCACCCCCTTCACCCCTCTCATTCACCCCATTCTCTCTCTTTTACCCCTCTCTCTCTCTATTGCCCTTTTTCTCACCCCCTCTCTCGCTTACCCCCTCTCTCTCTCAACCCCTCTCTCGTCCCCCTTTCTCTAATTAATTTCATTTGTTTTAAGAAAAAATTGTTTGCATTTTAATTTTATTTCTTTTCATAAAAAAGCCCACCAAAACCCTTAGCACCAGGCCGATGATGCTCTTAATCCGGCCTGGGGACTATGATATAAGAGGGGTCCCTGATGTATGGGGGGCTCTGATTAGTCTAATGTAAGGGAGTGGCTGTGATGGGGATCCTGGTGTAAGGAGGGACTTCAATGGGGACCCTGATTTAAAGGCAAACTCTGAAGGGGACTCGAATGGGCTGAAGATTATTTGGAATTTGTTTGCATTGCTATGGGGTGACAACGTAGGAGCACAATTGTTGTCCCTTCATAACAAGAAGTGCCCAAACAAGGATATTTTTGGTAAGATTACTAGGTAATATTTGGATTAATACTGCAAATGTAAAAGGATTGAAAACAACTTCTGAAATAACATTAACATGCCACATCATATATGAGATGTTAGTGGTTTTGTTTAGATCTACTTTAATTTGGCCTTCCAGATAGTAAAGAGGGGTTTTTGTGTCATGTAAATATTCCATTGTACATTTTCACTTTTTGGATAATAGCATCATTTACATATGTAGTCTCTGAACAGGAGGAAATCTTCCATTTCCAGCTTCTCTCTGGCAAGTTTAATATTTCAGTTCACGCTGTAATCTACCGCTACCAGGAAGAGCCCTCGAATAACAATCTAGTCGGCAAGACTTAGCCGTCATCCTCATTACAGCAAGAAGGTCAACTACAAATAAGGGTGGCAGACCCCACAGGAAATGTTTTATGTATTATTTCATAAATGGCAGACTGTTACCTTCCAGAGATCTCCATGTTTTAATGATAATCCATCTTTAAAGAACAAAAAGATAAACTTCAATGCAATAAAAGTAGGACAGACTCCTAAATGTTACTAAAGGCCTTACATTAAAGATGTTCATCCTATTTTTAGCATTATCTAACCAATAAATATTTGCTGTACATTCTTTATTTGTGTGATTGCCTTTCCCTTGCTCATCTTGGTACAGCTAGGCAGATATGCTGAGGTGGTATAAAGCAAGTAGAAAAGCTCCCAAGTTTAAAGGGACCACCTTTATCACCAGATTATTAATTTAAATAAAAAAAAATCCATAAGACTATATGTGCATTTAACATATATTATGCATGTTATTTACCTGTACAAACCTCCCTTGTGTAGACATCTGAAAACACTGAGATTGCTACTGGGCACCTCCATCTTGAATGTGATGCCAGCAGCCCCAGAAGACCCAGAGCTGTCAGTCCAGTGATACTCTAGAGCAGCATTTCTCAACCTTTTTATCCCACACCCTTGAAATAATTCAAGTCTAGGGAAACCTCATGCTAAACCAATTCATGAGGGGTCAATGGAAAGAATTCCCCTTACATTAGTGGCTAGTGGGATGAATGCCTTTCTTACAATGGAGGTCAGATTGCCACCCTTAAATACAGCTACAAAGATCTCTGGTGTCTGGCTATTGGCAAGTGTCAAGTAGATTTGGACCTGGAACCAAGCAGACAGCATCAAATGGGAGGTCAGAAAACCATAAGTCAAGGAACCCTAGGAAAGACTAGTATTATTATTCACATTGCAGTTAATGCTTATATGCATTGTTTAATGCTGACTTTGCTGATTCATGAGTTATTCTCAGTCTAGTGGTACAGAACTCTATTCTAAAATAACTTGGCATAGTGATAATACCGTCTAGTGGACTGTGTCTGAACCTACCTTCTGTGTGTTCATTTATGATAAAACTATATACCACTAAATGGTCTTTTGTCTATTTCCTGGTGCTAATTCACAGTAGCACTCAGTTAAAAGATCCCCACCACCAGATTTCAGACTTCCCTACGTAGCCAAGTGGGAGAGAGACCTGGGACTTCAATTTACGGAGAAACAGGTAGATAGACTGTGTCTATTATCTTACAAGATGTCTATATGCGCAAAACACCAAGAGGCCGGTGCTGACCCGGTGGTACCACACATTGGTGAAGATCCATCAAATGTTTCCCCAGTGCTCGGACCTATGCTGGAGATGTGGAGAGGAGCCTGGCTCCCTTCTCCACATCTTCTGGTCCTGTTGCCTCCTGCAGTCCTATTGGACTGAAGTCCACCGTATCACCCAGAAGTTCACAGTTCGGGAGCTACCATGGACTCCGGCTTTCTTCCTTCTGCATCACCATCAGATTCCAAGTAGGGTCTATAGGAAATCCATTCTGCCACACCTCCTCACTACTGTGAAGAGCTGTATCCCGCTGCTTTGGAAGCAGACTCAGGTGCAGTCAGTTGTCGTTTGGTTGAAAAAAAAGGAATTAACGCTCTGGAGGACCTGGTGGCCACAGACAAGGTCCAAAGGGGGGACTTTCTAAAAAAATGGTTTTATTGGCATGAATCCTTCTATTCTGAGGAGTATGGGGGCTTGTAGCATAATCCCTTGGTATGAGATCATTTTTGTGGGCTCCCCGGGCCTGGACGTGGTGACTGGTTGGTGGCATTTTCTCACAAACCCCCTTTTTTTCTTTCTCTCTCCTTCCCCCCTCCTTCTTTCTGTCTCCTCCTTCTGCTCTTCTATTGCTGTTTGGCACTTCTGGCCATCACTATTATTTCCCTACTTCATATAAAACAGTGTTTACCTTGCAAAACGACGTGCGGGATACAGAAACTTCCTGAACCCTGAGGTCCAGAGTCCATCCTTCACATATCTGAACACCTTTTATCAAGTTGTATCGTTTGTGCTTTTGAACTTGTTTTTGGAAATGTTCAACTCTATGCATCTCGGTGTTGAGATTTCTGTATTACTGCATGTTTTCTCTAAATAAAGAAATGGGGGAAAAAAATATCTATACTCATGTATGTTCTTATAGGTGCATGCAGTAACTTTCATTCAACAAGGTGAGTCAGAGGGGCTGAGGGTGTTCTTGGAGTCGAGGCACAGAACAGAGAACCTAGAAGCCCAGCCCCTTCTGGGTAGCGCTACACTGGTATCACAAGGGGGCTAACACGCTTCTATGTGATAGCATTGGGCAGGTAACAGCTCCAATTAATAAGACATTAGGGGTCTATTTGACCCCAATGCCTTCCCCCCCCCCCCCCCCCACTGCAGCTAGTCAAGCACAGATTGTGCTTGGTTAGCTGCATCGTTGGCTGCAATGGCCGGAGAATGAGAGCTGTTAACTAATAAGTGACATAGTACACATCGCTTCTGAGCTCATCAGTCCCAGGAAGGATTGTGGAACAGATGAGGGGCTGAGCATGCTTTAACCCCTTGTATACCATTCTATTTATAAACTCACCTTGGCAGACAAAGGGTTAATCTCCAGGGGTGCATTAAAAATCCCATGAAGCTGGCTTTAATCAAAATACCTGATGCTTTTTACTTCTGTGATTTGGCCATAATGTCTCTGGAAACTGTCATGTGCAGCCGCATAGCACATCATGGCCATAAAGACACATAATACTGTACTGTAAAATCGTTTTGCATCCGTGCTTCTATGTGCTTAGCTGATTAGTTGGAGTTACACTTTAATGTCACCGGCTTCCCATGACAAACACAATCTAAAATAGAACTGTATTCAATCTACAAAAAAATAATAATACAAGCATAAATTGGTCTAATACTTGAAGACAAGCCATGAATAAGCTGTCATCAGATATTATTTCAGAGCAAACAGCGGCAAAAGAAAAGTGTCCAAGTGCAAACTGAGAACATGTAAATGTATCCTTTAAATAGAATGATACTTTTCAGACTGCCGCCTTGTCTTATTCCAGCAAGAGTCCAGATCTGACAGGCAGTAAATACACAGATTTTTTTTCTTTGTGGTAAGGATCAAGAAAATATTTTATAAAGAAGATAGACAAGTTTATATACACATTAGAGGTCATTCAGGCCAAGCTAACCATAAAGTGTGATAGCGGCATCACTTGAGGCATCTGTTCACAGTAGCCAGATTTAAAAGAAATAGTTAATGAAAGCAGTTATGTGTTTAATAAAATATCATTAAAGGGATAGTAAAGGTTCGGGTTTTTTTTTAAAATATAAATAACCAACAGTGTATATTTACCTGCTCTGTGCAAGGGTTTTGCACAGAGCAGCCCTGATCCTCCTCTTCTAGGGTGCCCTGCTGGCACTCCTGGTTCCTCCCCTCCATCGGGTGCCCCCACGGAAAGCCGCTTTCTCTGGAGGCCCCCATGCTGGCGAGTCCTGCTGCTGTGTCCATTGACACAGATAGCAGGAGTCGGGGGGGGGGCCCCCCCCCCCCCCC
>BLSH010320214.1:212258-253891 GCA_018402905.1 Glandirana rugosa | reverse complement strand
ACGAGTTTTCCTTGAGTCCCGTCAATCCGAGTCCATTGACACAGATAGCAGGAGTCGGCCCCACCCCCCCCCCCCCCGCTCCCGTGCCACTGGATTTGATTGACAGCAGTGGGAGCCAATGGCTCCTGCTGCTATCAATCTGTGCAGTGAGATTAGAGTCAATGGCTGGAGCCGCTGGGCTCATGCACGGTGCTGGAACAAATGGGTTTAGGTAAAAAAAAGGGGGGGTCTGGGAGGGAGCTGCAGCAAAAAAGATGTTTCACCTTAATGTATAGAATGCATTAAGGTGAAAAACTTTGAGATCTTACAACCCATTTAATTATATTTTTAAATGCAGCTCATTTGCCTGAAACTCACTTGGCATAGGTCCCCTGTGCATAGTAGCATTCAGACTGCAAGAGGGGCAGCACTAAGGCAATAAGGCTATGCTGCATGTATATTTACTGACTACTGATGAGCAGGGATGAGCCTAACTGCCCTGAGTTCCTTTTGAGCAGGGTTCGGTAAACTTTAACCACTTCAGCCCCGGAAGGATTTCACACTTTAGGACCGGAGCCCTTTTTGCGATTCGGCACTGCGTCGCTTTAACTGACAATTGCGCGGTCGTGCGATGTTGTATCCAAACGAAATTTGCGTCCTTTTGTTCCCACAAATAGAGCTTTCTTTTGATTACCGCTGCGTCATTTCTGATCGCCGCTATAAACAAAAGAAGAGCGACAATTTTGCAAAAAAACACAAATTTCTTACTTAAAAATAAAATACAAATCCAAAAAAAAATATATAAAAAAACATTTTTTTTCATCAGTTTTGGCTGATTTATATTCTTCCTCATATTTGTGATTAAAAAAATCACAATCAGCGTTTATTGATTGGTTTGCGCAAAAGTGGTCGCGTTTACGGATGATGAGAATTCATTTCTGGGGTTTTTATTATTATTTTTTTTTTTACTAGTAATGGCGGTGATCTGCGATTTTTAGCGGTACTGCGATATTGGGGCGGACATGTCAGAACATTTTGACACTTTTTTGGGACCATTGGCATGTATACAGCGATCAGTGCTATAAAAATGCACTGATTACTGTGTAAATGCCATTGGCAGTGAAGGAGTTAACCTGCAGGGGGCGCTCTAAGGGTTAACTGTGTTCCCTGGGCGTGTTCTTACTGTATGGGGGCTGCCCTAACAGGGGAAGGGAAGTGATCACAGCTTCTGTGTAGAGGAAGGCTGTGATCACAGCCCTTCCCCTCTCACAGAACGGAGGTCCGTGTTTACTTACACGGACCTCCATTCTTTCACTCCGGGGGGGGGGGGTGGCCGGCGGAGATCGAATCCACCGCACCCGCTCCCTGGCCCTCCCCTGACACAGTGAGCGCGTGCGCCTCCAGTGGCGCGCGCGCGCTCACTGTGCGCGATCTGTCAGCCGCCGTCTTATGACGGCGTTTTGCCTTAAAGAGCCACTCTGTCGCCGTCAGATGCCGATCGGCGGTCGGCAAGTGGTTAAAGAAGATTGGATACTGAAACCAAACCTCTTTCAAGTCAATAGGAGCAGAATCTGTCAAATTAAAAATGCCCATTTTTTGGCAAGGGGGTGTAAAATATGCGGGATGGAGGGTGTATAATTCCTTGGGGAACATTCAGAGAGGATAGTGGCAAGGTTACAGGAAAGGATAGACATATACTGGTGGTAGGGGACTCAATTATTAGAAGGATAGATAATCCTGTCACAGTATGTTTTTTACTGGGCACTCGGGTTTGGCACACAGGAAAAGAAGGGGTATAATAGACAAGATGCTATTGATATGAACACAGTACAGAACATTCCATTCTGGCTAATTGAAGCCAATGTTAAAAAAAAGACTAGAAAAATGAAAGCCTGGTACACACTAGTAACTGACAGACCTTTTTCAGTCATGCCCCATGGACATTTGACCTGTGTGTACTAGGCTTAAATGGGAATAAATCACCAGGTCCGATGGCTTACACCCCAGAGTCCTAAAGGAACTTGGCTCCCGAGCTCCCGAGCCACCTGTCTACTCCACCAGGGGTTCTTGAGTCAGGGTCGTAAGGGAGGTTACCCACTGCATAAGTCAGACTCATCCACCAGGTACGTGACAGATGTAGGTTGTAATTGGAAGATCCATCTTTGCTCACGTTGGAGCAATATTTTATTCCAATCGCTGCCCCGATCTGGGATATGGACCCGATCGAGAACGGCGAATTGTACATTAGGTACCTTATAGGCATGTTGTAAGACCACATGTCGACCAATTGGGAGGTATCTGTTCCAAATTTCCATGCTATATGTGTGTTTCGAAATATGGCGCCAAAATTCTTGTTTTGTTTTGCTTATGTAATAGGCCCCACACTCACAAGTCATCATATACACTACGCCGCGTGCTTGACAGTTGGTGAAGTGTTTTGCATGAAAGACCTTTCAAAATGGGAGAGTGAAGGGTTTACCCTTCCTGATCAATGGGCAGTGAGAGAAATGTCCACATGGGTAGGACCCGTATATGGGACAATGTTTTGATCTAGCTTTTTCTTGAAATGCACTATGTACTAATTTGTCTCTATTAGAAGTGGCCCTTTTATAAGTAATTAATGGAGTAGCTGCTACAAATTGTTGTAAAAGTGGGTCATCTGTGAGGATTGACCAATGCCGCTGGATTATTTTCTTTATTTGTAAATGTTGTTTTGAAAACTGTAGAATGATTGGTGTCAAAAGTTCTGTTTAGGTTTTTTCCTAAACAAAAGGTTCTGTTGTGTTTGCTTAAGAGCTTCATTATATGCTCTCTGCAAACAAGAACGGCTGTAGCCCCTCTCAAGAAGCCTATTTTGGAGAAGGCCAGCCTCCTTTTTGAAACCTGAAGCATTTGCCCAATTAGGCCGCAAACTAAGATATTGTCCATATGGAATGGATTTCTTTAACCACTTCCCGCCCGGCGCATTGACAAATGACATCCGGGCGGGTGTTTCAGTATCCTGACTGGACGTCTATTGACGTCCTCAGGTTAATCCGCAATCGCGCGCCCCTGGGGGCGCGCATCGTGGCGATCGGTGGTGCCGTGGGTCAGTCTGACCCACCGCATTACCGACCGAGGTAAAAGGCTTCGATCCGAAGCCTTTTACCATGTGATCAGCCGTGACCAATCACGGCTGATCACAGTGTAAACAGAAAGAGCCGTTTATCGGCTTTTCCTCTGCTCAGGTCTGCAGACCTGAGCAGCGGAGAGACGATCGGCTGCTCTCCTGACGGGGGGCTGCGCTGAACATTTATCAGCGCAGCCACCCTCAGGATCACCCCCACTGGACCACCAGGGAGCCAGATCAGGACCACCAGGGAGCCCCCCCCCCCCGGACATCGCAAGGAGGCTGCCCAGGACCACCAGGGAAATCATACAGAGGCCGCCCAGGACCACCAGGTAGCCCCCACTAGACCACCAGGTAAGGGCAATATTATGCACTGTAGGGATGGCACTGTGCCCATGTATGATGCCTGCCAGTGCCATCCCTAACAGTGCTTGTTGCACCAGTGCCCACCACTGCCACCTATAAGTGCCCACCTGTGCCACCTATCAGTGCCCACCTGTGCCACCTAAAAGTGCCCACCTGTGCCACCTAAAAGTGCCCCCTATCAGTGCCCATCAGTGCCCAGTGCCACTTATCAGTGCCACCTAGGAGTGTCCATCAGTGCTGCATATGTGCCCCATCATCAGTGCAACCTTATCAGTGCCACCTCATCAGTGCCAATCTGTACTGCCTCATCAGTGCCCGTCGGTGTAGCCTCATCAGTGCCCATCAGTGTAGCCACATCAGTGCCCGCCAGTGAAGGAGAAAATGTACTTTATACAAATTTTTGTGACAGAAACAAAGAAAAATTTTTTTTTTTAAATTTCGGTCTTTTGTTTGTTATAGCGCAAAAAATAAAAACCGCAGGGGTGATCAAATACCACCAAAAGAAAGCTCTATTTGTGGGAACAAAATGATGAAAATTTTGTTTGGGTACAGCGCCGCACGACCGCGCAATTCTCATTCGAATCGCAACAGCACTGAAAGCTGAAAATTGGTCTGGGCAGGAAGTGTTCTAAGTGCCCGGTATTGAAGTGGTTAAGGAAGATGGGTGGAAGCTGTCTGCGTGCAGAATTGTGTTGCCTGCAATGTTCTTTCTAAAGAGGGTGCTTTCCAATCCACCTGCCGCGTTGCTGTAAATTTGAACATCCAGGTATGTACATTTTTTTTATTAAATGTAGCAGTGAATTTTAGGTTCAAACCATTTTGATTACTTTTGTCTAGGAACCCAAGCAGGGTGTCCTTTGGACCCTCCCAGATGACAAAGATGCCGTTGATATACCTCAGCCATCCCATTATATGGCCAGTGTATTCGACGAGATCCCCGTCACTGAGGAGGAGTTGTTCCAACTCCCCCAGGTACAAATTGGCATAGGATGGGGCACAACAAGTGCCCATCACTACGCCCTGAACCTGGAGGTAGTGGGAACCATCAAAGGTAAAGAAATGGTTGGGTAGAATGTACTCCAAGCCACTTAGGAGAAACTTGTTCAAGGTATCGTCATGTCTAGAGCCCTGTCTGAGTACCCGCTGTACAGCTTCCAGGCCCTTGTTGTGGGGGTTGGAGCTGTACAGGGCCTCGCGTCTATTGCAACCAAAAAAGATTCTTCTGATGTGGTCAGCTCTTCAATCATTTGTAAGAAGTGGATCATATCCTTGGTGAATGATGGTAAGCATGACACATAGGGCTGTAAATAAGCATCAATCACTCTGCTTAAATTCCCATATATGCCTCCATTGCCCGACACAATAGGTCGGCCCGTGAGAAAATCTGTATTCTTGTGAATTTTGGGTAGGCTATAAAAGGTATGTATTTTTGGGTGCTGAGTACAAACATATTCATATAGATCCTTGCATATGATACCACTTTCGTATGCCTGGTCTATCATGTTGTAAAACTCCTGATTGTATTTGTCTTTTAAATTTATTGAGATGGACCTATACCAATCACGGTTGTTGAGAATGGTTTGGCACATTGTTTTGTAGAAATAGTTGTCCATTAGGACAACTTTCCACCTTTATCAGATGGTTTTATTGTTATTGTTTTGTTTTTGCTCAGGGCTTCCAAATCTGCTGATTCATCCAGAGAGAGGTTTGCAGGATTATTCTTCTTACATGGTAGGTTGCATATTTATTTTAATGTCTGTCTTAGAAAAGTGGCTTCATTCGGATTGGTGTTAAGTGAAGGAAATTTTGTAGAGGGTTCTTTGAAGGCTTTTATTGGATTTTGTGTGGATTTATTTAAGTCTTCGAAGAGTTGGTCTAAATCGAGTTGATCGATTAGATCCAAGGTATTGTTTTCCTCAAAGAGAAGTGTTAGGTCTCTAAGGGATCTAAATTCCCTCATACTATATTGAGACCAATCAGTATGGTCTACATCCTAATTTTTAGCATATGTGCATTTGAGTAGTAATTTACGAGCAAAAAGTTGTAGGTCTGTGAGTGCCATCTCCAAAAATGTCCATGTTCTCTTTCTTGGGGGCAAAATGTTAGGCCTTTAGATAAGAATTGTATTTCTGCTGGTGAGATAGGGTGCGAAGATAAATTAATTACATTCAGATGTCTTGTTGTATCTTTATCACATAAGGCTCCAGGCCCTTCCCTCCTCTGTTCGCCTGTGAACATGGTGTATCTGGACTTTGCCAAGGCATTTGATACAGTACCCCTTAAACACTTAATTTACAAATTGAGGTTGGTTGGTATTGATGATAGTGTATGTACCCAGGTAGAAAATTGGTTAAGGAAGTGTGCCCAGAGGGTGATGATAAATAACTATCTTCTAAATGCTCTCAAATTGTAAGCGGGTTGCCTCAGGGCTCTGTCCTGGGACCAATTCTGTTTAACATGTTCATAAATGATATAGAGGTTGGAATAAATAGTTCCACCTCAGTGCTTGCAGACAATACAAAGCTATGCAGGCAGGGTAATAACCTCACAACAGGATATAGCAACCCTACAAGGAGACCTCAATAAAATAAATGGGTGGGCAACCGCATGGCAAATGAGGTTCAATATTGATAAACTTAAAGTAATGGACTTGGAGACTAAAAATATGAATGCAAGTTACATGCTAGGGGAAGAACCTATGGAGGAATCTAAAAGGATCTGGAGGACCTGGTAGATCACAGGCTCAATAACATGCAATGCCAAGCTGCAACAATCAAAGTTAGCAGACTATCAGGATGCATTAAAAAGGATATTTACTTGAGATAAAACTATAATTCTACCACTTTACAAAACTCTGGTTTGTCTTTCCACAACAAGTTTTATTGAGGTTTAAAAAAAAAGTTTTCCAAACAGTACAGGAAGTGTAAATAGCAATAGGTTTCAAATCATTGAAATCAATTACAGAATACAATGTCAACAGGTTAAATAGTACTTCGATAAAGGTCGTGTAGATTTTAGTCAAACTAAAACAATCTAAATAGCTTTGGCCTAGAGGCCAACATTTCACAACAGCAGTTGAGTATAAATGCGCTCCCCGTAGTCTGAGGATTTTGCGCTTTTCCTGACGGACTCCCTTTAATTAAAGAGGGCTGAGTGTGCCCAGGGGGGAGCAGGGAAAACTCTGGTTTGTCCACATCTTGAGTATGCCATCCAGTTCTGGTCACAAGTCCACTTGACAGATGTCAGTGGCGGCTGGTGAAGTTTTAGGATGGGGGGGTGCCAGGCCCCGTCCTTCCTTTTTGACTCCTCCTACTTCTCATAAGCCCCATCCCTTACAGAATTCACCTACTCCGTCCCCTGTATTCCACATATTGTGTCAGGAGTATACAGCTCGGCATCACAGGACACAGTATACAGCTCAACATCACAGGTTGGGTAAATTGCAGCCATTATCACAGGTGGGGTACATTGCAGCCAGTATCACAGGTGGGGTACATCGCAGCCAGTATCACAGGTGGGGTACATTGCAACCAGTAACACAGGTGGGGTACTTTGCATCTAGTAACACAGGTTGGGTACATTGCAGCCAGTAATACAGGTGGGGTACATTGCAGCCAGTACCACAGGTGGGGTACATTGCAGCCAGTAACACAGGTGGGGTACATCGCAGCCAGTATCACAGGTGGGGTACATTGCAACCAGTAACACAGGTGGGGTACTTTGCATCTAGTAACACATGTTGGGTACATTGCAGCCAGTAATACAGGTGGGGTACATTGCAGCCAGTAACACAGGTGGGGTACACTGCAGCCAGTACCACAGGTGGGCACTGACAGACCCCCCCCACTTACCCATCCATGAGCAGGCAGCCTGCAGAGTCCGGTCAGAGGGGAGCGTGCTGTCCATGCTTCGGCGACACCCTCCTCTTCCTCCAAGAAAGGCATTCAATAGGATCACCTGTCTTCTCCGCCAATCAGGAAACCGGTAACATACCAGGGGTTCCTGATTGGCTGAGTGCAGTTCAGTCTCAGAAATGCAAAGGTTAATTTGTCTTTTCAAGGGCATGTGACAGTCTCTGCGCCACAAGCCACACTTTAATGAAGCCTATTAGAGCCTAATGAGATGCTTCATAGAAACCCCCTACTGAGGTAATTCATGCTGCCGCCGCCTCAAAGGGGCAGGGCGCTTGAATGGGGGGGGGGTGGTCACAGGCGGTCATGGATAGATTCATGCTATGCATGAATCTATCCATGGCATAGAGGGGGTGACAGGAGAGAAGGGGCAGCGCCCGTGCGCCCTAATGGACGGGACACCACTGACAGATCTGCTGGAACTGGAGAGAGTACAGAGAAGGGTGACAAAGCTAATAAGGGGACTGGAGTTCTTCAGATATGAAGAACGACTACATACATTAAACATATTCTACCTGGAGAATAGATGCTTAAGAGGAGATATGATTGCAATTTACAAATATCTAAATGGTGAAGGTGATTGTAGCAAAGGGAAACAATTATTCAGTCTCAGATTGCTTAAAGTGTTACTAAACCCATTAATAAGAAAATAGTTCATCTGCCCCCCGACAGTGCCCACATTTACATTAAAACACTGCCACCTTTTGGGTTGATCTGTATACCATGGTTTCCTGATAGCCTGCACAGTTTGTCCATAGCTGTGTGTTCAAGTAGGAGGAGATTTCCACTACAGCCTGTATACACGCCCGCATGTGTGATGTCAATATTATGTGACCTGAACAGTTCAACTGAAACAGTAAAAGAGACCAGGCTGAGCATGCGCAGCTTTACCACCCTACTGTGTATTATATGTACTTGCTTAGATTGACAGTTCAGGAGGGGAGGATCTGTGCATACAGGATAAAACAGCCATTTTTACACAATGCTGATGATTAACCCCTTCAGTTCCACAGTGAGTATAACAAGCATGCTATGCTGCATATACAGACTGATTTTACTGTTGTGGGTTTAATAACACTTTAACCACTTCAGCCCCGGAAGAATTTCCCACTTTAGGACTGGAGCACTTTTTTTCAATTTGGCACTGTGCTGCTTTAACTGGTAATTGTGCAGTCATGCAATGCTGCACTCAAACAAGATTTGCATCCTTTTTTTGCCCACAAATAGAGCTATCTTTTGGTGGCATTTGTTCACCTCTGCCCTTTTTAATTTTTTTGTGATATAAATGAAATAAGAACGAAAATTTTGAAAAAAAAAATATATTTTCTACTTTTTGTTATAAGAAAATAACAATAAACTAAATTTTAGTCATAAATGTTTGCCAAAATGCATTCAGCCACCTGTCTCGGGTTAAAAAAAGTAAATTAACGTATATTTATTGGTTTGCGCAAAAGTTATATTGAATATTTCATTTTTTTGTGACTGAAAAATGACAAAAAAAAATACAAATTTAGTTGTCACTGAAATTATATATTGCTCTCACATGTCATGGGTATGTGTGAAATTATACTGCAAAATACATTCTGCTGCTTCTCCTGAGTATGGGGATACCCCATGTGTGAGACTTTTTGGGAGCCTATCCGTGTACGGGACCCCGAAAACCAATCACCGCCTTCAGGATTTCCAAGGGCAAAAATGTATGCCTTTACCCCACACTACCTATCACAGTTGCGGAGGCCATGAAATGCCCAGATAGCAAAAAAAAAACCCTCAAATGACCCCATTTTGGAAAGTAGACACCCAAGCTATTTGCTGAGAGGCATGTTGAGTCCATGGAATATTTTGTTTTTTTGTCAGAAGTGATTGAAAAATGCCAAAAAAAACAAAAAAAAACACAAAGTTGTCACTGAAATGAGATATTGCTCACACATGGCATGGGTATGTGTGGAATTACATCCCAAAATACATTCTGCTGCTTCTCCTGAGTACGGGGATACCCCATGTGTGAGACTTTTTGTGAGTCTATCCGCCAGGGCCATCTTTAATATTGATTGGACCCTGGGCAAACATTTTTTTGGGCCCTCTCCTTCCATGTAATTTCGCTCTCCACCTGCTCTGAGACATACAGAAAATAGCAGTTAACTGAATCAGATCAGGCAGAGATTGCAATTGGTTGCAAGAGGTTGCTGGACATCCTTACCACACACTAATTGATTAGTACACAGGCTGATGTTAGGCTTAATGACCACAGTTGTAGGCAGGACTTTCAAACATGCCCCTTTACCTCTTCAGTGGGCAACATTCAGCAGAAGTGATGGTGCATATGACCATGGGGGGGCATTATATACATATGAATGCCGCCTCTATTTACATATCAATGCCACCGGTCTGGGGCTATTTACATATTAATGCCTGCCACTATTTGCATTTCAATGCAGGGTATTTACATGTAAACACAGGGTCTTTGGGTGAGACATATGTATACAGCAACAGGGCAGAGCTGGGCAGCATTAGTAACATAACTTCACACTGAGATATCAGGACACAGCATGGGACTAAAACTTTAAGAGACAAGGGAATTTAAACTGGGGTAGTTGGCAAGTATGAGGCAGCTGCTTTGGGCCCCACAACAATGATCGGGCCCAGGGTAGCTGCCCCTTTTGCCCTGCCTTAAAGACGGCCCTGCTAACCGCGTACGGGACCCCGAAAACCAATCACCGCTTTCAGGATTTCTAAGGCCGAAAAAGAATGCCTTCACCCCACACTACCTATTACAGTTGTGGAGGCCATGGAATGCCCAGATAGCACAACCCCCCCCCCCCTACAAATGACCCATTGTGGAAAGTAGACACCCCAAGCTATTTGCTGAGAGGCATTTTGAGTCCATGGAATATTTTATATTTTGCCACAAGTTTTTGTGAAATTACAATTTTTCTTTATTTTATTTTTTTTCCAGAGAGTTGTCACTAAATGATATACTGCTCGCACATGCCATGGGTATATGTGAAATTACACCCCAAAATGCATTCTGCTGCTTCTTTTGAATACAGGGAAACCACATATGTGAGACTTTTTGGTGGTCTAGCCGCATACAGGACCCCGAAAACCAAGTACTGCCTTCAGGCTTTCTAAGGGCGTAAAAATACATTTTCCGTTTAATTTCTTCATTTTCCAAAACAAATGAGAGCTGCAAAATACTCACCATGCCTCTTAACAAATACCTTGGGGTGTCTACTTTCCAAAATGGGGTCATTTGGGTTTTTTTTGTGCTAGTGAGGAGTAAAATCACCATTTTATGCCCTTAGAAAGCCTGAAGATGGTGATTGGTTTTTGCAGTTTTGTAAGCGTCTAGGCTCCCAAAAAGTCTCACAAATGTGGTATCCTCATACTCAGGATAAGCAGCAGAATGTATTTTGGGGTGTAATTCCCCATATACCCATGGCATGTTCGAGCAATATATCATTTAGTGACAACTTTGTGTAAAAAAAAAAAAAAATAGTAATTTCCCAGAAACTTGTGGCAAAAATATAAAATATTCCATGGACTCAACATGCCTCTCAGCAAATAGCTTGGGGTGTCTACTCTCCAAAATGGGGCCATTTGGGGAGGGGGTTGCTATCTGGACATTTCATGGCCTCCGCAACTGTGATAGGTGAAGGCATAAATTTTCGCCCTTGGAAATCCTGAAGGCGGTGATTGGTTTTTGGGGTCACGTACGCAGATAGGCTCCCAAAAAAAGTCTCACACATGGATTATCCCTGTACTCAGGAGAAGCAGGAGAATGCATTTTGGGGTGTAATTCCACACATACCCATGGCATGTGTGAGCAATATGTAATTTCAATGACAACTTTATGTAATTTTTTTTTTTCGTCATTTTTCAATCACTTGTGACAAAAAAATATTCCTTGGACTCAGCTTGCCTCTCAGCAAATAGCTTGGGGTGTCTAATTTCCAAAATGGGGTCATTTGGAGGGGTTTTGAACTGTCCTGGCATTTTATGCCAACATCACCCACTCTTCTAACCACTTGAACCACTTTTCTGACACTTTTTGTTTACATAAAAGAATACCCTTTTTTTTGCTAGAAAATTACTTTGAACCCCCAAACATTATATATATTTTTAAGCAGAGGCACTACAGATTAAAATGGTGGGTTTTTTTTTTTTTACAAAGTATTTGCGCAGCGATTTTTCAGACGCAATTTTTGGGGAAAAAAAAACACTTTTTTGCATTTAATGCACAAAAACACACTATATTGCCAACATGTTTGGTGAAATATAAAAGATGATCTCATTCTGAGTGCATAGACACCAAACATGACATTCTTTAAAAATGACGCACACCCGTGAAGGGGCAACAAACTATATACATTTTTAAAAGCCTTTACAGGTTACCACTCTAGATTTACAGAGAAGGTCTACTGCTAGAATTACTGCCCACAATCTGACGTTTGTGGTGATACCTCACATGCATGTTGAAATTGCTGTTTACATACAACACGAGACTGAAGCTTGCGTTCACCTTTGTGCGCGTGCACAGGGGGACAGGGGTGCATTTTTTTTTTTAATTATTCATTTTGCTTTTTAGTTTATTTCTACACTGTCCCTTTCATCTTTTTTTCTTATCATTTTTATTTTTATCACAGGGATTTTAAATATCCCCTATGAGAAAAATAGTTAGTGCCGCGTATTTATTTATTTTTTTTAATTTGGGGTTTATTAGACTCTAGATCTTTCCTCAGCCCTTAAAGCATCTGACCACACCAATATCGGTGTGATAAGATGCTTTCCCAATTTCCCAATGGAGCTGTTTATATCCGGCGAAACTGAAGTCACTAAATGCTTGTAGCCTCCGGTTACATAGGCCTTAGAGATAATTGGAGCCATTTTAGTCTTCGATCAGCTCTATGGTCAGCTGGCGGAACCACCGGCTGCATTCTCGCCTTCCCCGGTGGGGCAGGAGTGCCTGAGAAGGCCAGCAACATACTAGTACGTCGCTGGACCTTGTTGAGCATACGTTGTAATGTTCTTTTTTTTCATACAGTGGGTTAAATGAAAAAAAAGAATCAATCGGTTGGTATGCCCACCATTAGGGAACCACCCTTCATCCACCCACTTCTAATGGTGGGCATAAACCCTTTTTAAAAATATATACTGGAGCATAGGGGCAATCCTATAAAACACATTAACAATAAAACATTACAGGTAAGCAGTAACATAAAAAGATTACATACCTGCAAAGAAAACATGATAAAAAACAGTAACAAAATATTACAGGTATGCATAAAAAATATTAACAATAGAGAGAGACTAAAGAGAAAACGAGAGAGAAAAAAAAGAAACATACAACTGTTTTTGGCTTTTTTATTTTATTTATTTTTTGTTTTTAACATTTTTTATTTTTTTTGTGGTTTTAAAATTATTTTTTTTTTGGTACACCTTTTTTTTTAAGTAAAACTAAACACTGTAACTGGTTGCAGGTTTGGGTCTCTCGAAATGCACTGGCATCTTTGGAGACCCTATGTAAGTGTGCCTAATCACGGTATTTGCTGTACCCTACGCTAATAATCCACTAATGTGTGGTAGCGTTCAAAACATTCTCCGATGCAGAGACTAGGCTGGTCAGGACAGGTAGAGTAATAAGTGCAGTTGTTATGCCTGTACCTGCGTTGTCTGCAGACACTACATTTCTTTTGGGGTGTTCTTTGGCCTGAGATACCAAGGAGGACTTGTGGAAACTGCATTTAGATTGTGACGTTGGGGTGCAGCACCATCTGGAAACAGAAGGGCTGTGACGATCTCTTCCTGGAATTTGAGGAAGGATCCCGTCTGTCCTGAAGCTCTGTATAGCACATGAGCATTCAGCAAAGCCAATTTAAATAAATATACAGACACTTTTTATGTACCAGTGTCTGGCCTTATGGGCAATTAGGTACGGCGCCAATAACTGGTCGTTAAGGTCCACCCCTCCCATATTTAGGTTACAATCATGGACACAGAGCCGTTTCTCCAAAATACCAGTCGCCATAGGAATTTGGACGGTCGTATCTGCATGAAGGGAGGTCAGAACGAAAGCATTCTGATTGTCCCTCCACTTCACCACGACCAAATTATTGCACTTCAAGCAGGCTGTCTCCCCCTGTCTAAGACGGGAATCTACAAGCCGTTGGGGGAAGCTCCAGCGATTAGGTCGCACGGTGCCACATGTGCCAATTTGATGATCAAACAACTTGCTAAAAAGTGGCACGCTCGTGTAATAATTGTCCATGTACAAGTGGTACCCCTTTCTGAATAAGGGTGACACCAAGTACCACACAATCTTGCCAGCGCTCCCTATGTAGTCTGGGCATCCTTCCTGCTCTTAGTGACTGTCTTTGCCCTCATAAACCATAAAAGTATATGTATAGCCTGTGGCCCTGTCACCGAGCTTATACATCTTGACCCCGAATCTGGCGGGCTTGCTGGGGATGAACTGTTTGAAAGAAAGACGGCCATAAAATTTAATCAGGGACTCTTTCACGCACACAACTTGGTTGGGAATAAAAAGTGCTGCAAACTCTTGGTTGAAGTGGTTTATGAGGGGTCGAATTTTGTAGAGCTGATCGTATCCAGGGTCACCCCGTGGATGACAGAGTTCATTGTGATTGAAATGCATGAACCGCAGGATCTGCTTGTATTGTGCCCTGGCCATGCAAGAACACGGGCATATTGTGAATTGATCCATTGGACCAATATGACCACAAACTCAGTTTTTTTTGTTATGCCCATGAGGAAGGAAAGGCCCGGAAAGGTCTTAAATTCTGGAACCGTAATTGATTTCCAGTCTCTGGCAAGTGTCAAATGGGGATTAGTAGTGATGTATTGACCAGCATATAAATTGCTTTGGTTCAATATAGATCTATAGAGATCTTTGGGGGAAAACAGTGAATAAAAATCGATGGCCGTGAAGTCAACTGTATTCACCTGAATTCCAGGTTGGCCAGTGAATGGGGGAAGTACGAGCGCTGAATCAGCGATGGGTTGCCAATCAGGGTTAGCATATTCAGCAGGAAGGGTATTATGGGCTCTGTGGGCCTGTGTTTGTCTTCTTCTTCGTGGCTGCGGGACATTAATTGTGCTAGCCACACCAGCTTGAACTGCACTTATGGGACTCGCCACGTCACCAAGTGTTATAGCAGTGCTGGTTGTACGACCTGGATGTACTAGGCCACTGGTGCTTACCAGATCAACCAGAAGGAGTAGCGGCGCTAGTACTGGCTCTCTGCTCCATATGAGAGCCCTGTGGTTCTTGCACCTCAGCGACAGCAGAACAGGATCTGGTATGCCTGACCTTAGCAGGGACTAATCCGTTGTCAGAGCTATCTGACAGGGTGCCACTGCTGTCTACGGGATCGTATGCTGAGCCTGAATCTGACAGTGGAGCTTCCACATCGCTCTCGTCTGTCATGCTCAGCAATGTGTATGTCTCTAGTATACGTGCGATTGGACATTTTGGCCTCTAAAACTCTTAGATGTGAACCTTAGCAAATGCAACATACAGGGATACTAGAAATGGTAGAGACATAAATACATACACACTCATACACCCACATCCACACAGGTTGAACTGGATGGACTGGTGTCTTTATTCAAACTTTCCAACTATGTAACTATGTACCAATAAAAAAAAAAAAGTTAAATATTCTATTTGGCCAGAACAGTGTTTTTTAATGCCTAAAGTGAAACAATAAAATGTTCAATTCTTTTAAATAACATGCCTGGGGGTTCCCTAATCCTGCCTGTGAAGGGACCCATCTCTGTGATGTACAGAAAGTGACAAAGGGTCTACATTTGTCATCAAATATTTCATGGTTAGCTTCTTTTCTTTTCAGACATAGGGTCTGCTATGCATTTTGGGGGGCCTTTGGAGGTGTCTGGGTGCTGTTTTTTTTTGCCGACCGTCCGCCATGGCTTGACGGCGGCAACATGGTTCGTTATCGCGAAACGCCGTCACCTGACGCACGCTCACTGTGTTCCGGGGTGGCTTGGGAGCGGGCATGGCGGACTCAATGTCCGCTGGTTACCCACGATCACCCCCCCCCCAGAGCGACAGAACGGAGGTCCTTGTATGTAAACACGGATCTCCATTCTGACAGAGGGGGAAGGGATGTGAACACAGGCTTCCTGTATATGGGAGCTGTGATCACTCCCCTCCCTCTGCCAGCCCAGCCCCCATACAGTTAGAACACACTGAGGGAACAGAGTTAACTCTTAGAGTGCCCCTCCAGGTTAACCCCTTCACTGCCAATGACATTTACACAGTAATCAGTGCATTTTCATAGCACTGATCGCTGTGTGGTCCGACATGTCCGCTGCAATATCGCAGTCCCAATAAAAATCGCAGATCGCTGCCATTACTAGTAAAATATAAAAAAAAATTAAAACCCCATAAATGAATTCTCATCATTCGTAAACGCTGCAACTTTTGCGCAAACCAAAATACCAAAAATATGAGGAAGAATATAAATCGGCAAAAACCGATGAAAAAAATGTTTTCTTATATTTTTTTTGGATATTTATTTTAGCAAAAAGTAAGAAATATTGTTTTTTTTTTTTTGCAAAATTGTCGCTTTTTTTTTTTGTTTATAGCAATGATCAGAAATGATGCAGAGGTGATCAAATACCACCAAAAGAAAGCTCTATTTGTGGGGAAAAAAGGACGCAAATTTAGTTTGGGTAAAACGTAGCACGACCGCGCAATTGTCAGTTTAAACGATGCAGTGCCGAATCGCAAAAAGTGCTCTGGTCCTAAACTGGGAAATCCTTCCAGGGTGGAAGTGGTTAAGAAGCTGTCAATGAATGTAATTTGCCAAAAAGTTAAACTTAATCTTTTTTCTTTCTCTGTAAATGTCAATTTTGCTGTAGCGCATTGTACAGCAAGAATGAAAAAATAAATGTGTAGATTCCCCCAAAATATAGACCAGTCCCTCTGAATCACATTAACCACTTCTGGACCGCCCACTCTATATATATATATATGTCATTACTTTGACGTTAAATACCATTGTTATGGCAGCAGATAGCTGCCATAACCCCGGTATTTTCTTAAATGGTGAGTAGTCCGATTTAGGTTAAAAGTGGACTGCGTTGCGGATTTGCCACAAGGTCACTTTTATCGGCGGCGGGAGAGGTCCCCCCCTGTATTGCAACGATCTCCATTTTATTCTCTAGGGTGAAGGTCAAGTTTGAAAAATAGGCCTGGTCCAGAAGTGGTGGAACTACAGTCTGATCACATAATTTGTAATAAAAATATCTTTGCCATTCTGAAGCTTCCCTCCAACCACTTTGCATATTATTTTATATATACTGTGATTCTGTACTTGCCAAATATGCTGCAGAAATCGCCCTCCACTAAGTCTGGTGGCATCCATTTTAACTGAAGGCAGCTGAAGCTGCTGCCTGTTCACTTCCTGGATTTACACAGACACACAGAGACACACCTCCAGCTCTGCAGCCCTACAGCTTTCATTGGCCCTCTTATGACTCATCCCCCTCCCTTCCTGCCAAACTCTCAGGAGAGGGAGAGAGAGAGCTGTGTATGATGTCATAAGCCTTGGCTTTTTACAAGACAAGAAACAGGAAGTGGGCTGTATAAGGTATTTACTGGCAAAAAAAATGTTTTACTATCCAAAGTTAAAACAAAAAGGGCAGAGGATCTAATAGATGGAAAGTTGAAAAAATGACTGAAGGTCCGCTTTAACCACTAACCCCGAGTTAACATCATATGACATCGGGGACTTAAAGTAGAGATATCTGAATGATGCATGCTACAGGCATCATCAAGATATCTTTTTTTTTTTCAGCAGACGATTCCCTGCAATTTAAGAGCCATCATAGAGGCTATTTATTAGCTTGATTGCTCTTACAGGCAGTGGGAGGGGACGCCCCCTGCCCTTCCACCACTCTCTAGTGCTTCTCTGGCCTGTGCGATAGGGGAGCGGGAGAATGAATCCGTCGGAGGTTTACCATAGACCAGATGGTCCCCGGCCATCTCTATGACCCTCGGAGGCCAGAAGTGACATCATGACGTCACTTCCAGCACCAGTGTTCTGGTTTCCAAAAAAATTGTGTTTGAAAAATGACTGCGCAAATACCACGTGACATAAAAAATTGCAATGACCGCCATTTTATTCCCTAGGGTCTCTGCTATAAAAATATATATAATGGTTGGGGGTTCTGAGTAATTTTGTTGCGAAAAAATTATGATTTTTACATATAATAGAGAAGTGTCAGAATTACTTGGGTGGCAAGTAAAATACAGGAAAAGCAGGTAGTCCTCTGGGAACTTAATGCCATAATATTCGGGATGGGGTCTCTGTTGGCTGCACACTCAGGACCAAGAGTAAATGCTGAAGGTGTGGGATGGAGGATATGACAAATTTGATTGAACAAAAATTACAGACAGCTCACAATTTTTGCAGAAATGTTGCCATGACAACATTAGACTATCATTAATGATGGCACCGTATGTTTAAATGTAGCCACTTGGCAACAATGAAGCTATTTTAGTAACACTTTTCTTACCCAATAAACCTACTCACTGCTAAAATAGTCAAAACATAAGACAAGCCTACAGTGTCCTAGATTACACAACATCCAGCAACATACTGACTTGTGACAAATTATTTTGTGTTGGGTTGGGGCACAAAGTAGTGACTACATTCCCAGCAGCTTAATGCCTCAGTAGCTTGAAATCCTGTCATAGCCTAGTCCAGTGGTCTCCAAACTGTGGCCCAAGGGCCAGTTGCAACCGTTTGCTTGCCTTTATCTGGCCCTTGGAGCACTTTTCTCCCACTGATGCAAGACACTATTCCTCCCACTGACACCAACAATGAGGCATAATTATTGTTACTGACATCAACAATGAGGCACTATTCCTCCCACTGACACCAACAATGGGGCACTATTCCTCCCACTGACACCAACAATGAGGCATAATTATTGTTACTGACATCAACAATGAGGCACTATTCCTCCCACTGACACCAACAATGAGGCACTATTCCTCCCACTGACACCAACAATGAGGCACTATTCCTCCCACTGACACCAACAATGGGGCACTATTCCTCCCACTGACACCAACAATGGGGCACTATTCCTCCCACTAACACCAAAGATGGGGCACTATTCCTCCCACTGACACCAACAATGGGCCACTATTCCTTCCACTAATACCAATGATGGGACACTATTTCCCCCACTGACAGCAAATATGGGGCACATTCTTGCATTGACACCAACAATGAGGTACTATTCCTCACACTGACCCCCGAATGCCAAAGATGCATTGTTTACTCCCACTGATGCCAGGAAAATTTAAACTCCCCATGGCCACAGTCCGGCCCCTCTAAAGCCCGAAGGACAGTAAACTGGTCCTTTGTTTACAAAGTTTGGAGACCCCTGGTCTAGTCAGCTGATTGAGATTTCCAGAAAGACTCCACAATGACAGCTGCTGAACCCTGAAGATCAAGAAAAGATTTAGCAAATCTGTCACAGTTGGCTACCAAGGATTCCGGGTGCAGGGGTCACAAAAAATGTGTAAAGCTGTTGCAGAGACCTTACTTGGGGAAGCCTGATTTTCATTTTAGAGCTCGTTCACACAGGAGGGCAGGGGGACAGTAAAAGCAGGTGGCCGAGCTGCGTTTTTACCATTCTCTGACTGCCAACCTAAGCTCAGAAATGAAGTCGCTTAGGGCTGTACACACAAAAACAATTGCAATGCACGTGGTGGGTCAAAATTTTGAGGGTTGAAACAAATGGTGAGGAGGCAACATATTGCAAATACATCCTCAAACCAACCCTGTTTCCAGGGTCATCGTTTCTGTGAAGGTTTGGGTAGACATAAACTGTCCACAGATAATAGGCCAGTCTGTATGCAGTCATAGCACAGAGTGTTGCTGCACACATCGCTGGTGTTTAGCCACCTCTGGATGCAGCAACCTATTCGCCTCCTGGCCATCCATGTGAATGTAGCCTTTGGGCCCATGCATATAGCTGTGAAAAATGCAGCATTTCTATATGTACGCTTTTTTTTAACATATCTGAACACAGGTGTGTTGTTTTCTATGGGGCTATGCACATTGTGTGGTGAGGTCAGTACATTTGTGCTGCCGTCAAAAAAAATAAAAAAATCTCTTGAGTCTTGAATAAGATGGGCTCCCCCGAAATGCGTGGTCATGCGCACAGTATGTCTGTTTGTCATGCCACTGCCATCCACCATACCCAAAACTGCAACATTTGCAGTTCCCAGGTGGAATCTCTATCTGCAGCTGCTTCCTGTTATTTGCTCTGAACTTGCCTGGTTGCTTCATTGCCGAACTCTGAATAGCATACAGTGCCTTTCCAATAGGGATCCTTATGGGGGATGATAAGCCTGAGGCTTTTTATCATATGTGAGTGCATACATGTTTTTTTATCCATTTGATTTATTAAACTGTACAGATCACTCACTGTGTTCATTCAGGAAAGGAAGGGGCCGCCCTCCATCCTGAATGTCCCCCTGTGTACTTGCAGCAGCCGGTGGGGAAGAGGAGAAAAGGGAAACTGGCTGATCTTGGGCACACAGGAGTGCCCCTGCAGCAGTGGGAAGAGGATCACCTACAGGGAGGGTGATCGGCGTGGCAGGGGGGCAATTCCCTGTAGCAGCTGAAAGCTGGGAGATGGAGAGGAGGAGAAACTGTTTTTTAGCTGCTTCAGAGAGAGCCATACAGGAGAGGGCTCCAGTAAATGTCCCCCACCCACACCCTCCCTGTGCACCATCCTCTTCCCATGCTGGCTTGGGCCCCAAACAGGAGGACCCGTGGTACCCCCTTTATCAGCAGCACCTTCCACTATGGTGAGCTCTCTGTCAATTGCTCTGCCTGTTTGTGCCTGTGTTAGATTTAATTACTGTTTAGCTCTCACCTGCAGAACACTAGACTGAGAGTCCCAGGGATTACAGCAGGGCCTTTTTTCTCTGAGGAAAGGTGCAGGAACTCCCCCTTCTGAGTCACCCTTCCTCTCCATCCCCTACCCACCTCTGAGCACTGTCTTTTGTCTCCACCCGCTACCCACCTCTCAAAACCACCCCTTTTAGAGAATACAGAACCAAGTATAATTTTGTGCTATTAAATATTGTTTATGGAATTTCATAGACCCCCCCAGCAACAACAGGCCTCACCACAGCAAAAATAGATCCCCCACACAACAACAGACCCCTCCCCCCAGCAACAATGGACCCCCTGCAACAAAATATCTCCAGCAGCAACAACAGATTTGCCGGCAGCCAGCATCAACAGACCCTCCATCAGCTAACAGCAATAGACCTCTTCCTCAACAGTAGATCCCTCCCAGGAACAATTGACCCCCCCCCCCACCTAACAACAATAGAACTACCCAGCAACAATAGATCCCGACCAATAACAATAGATCCCCCAGCAGCCAAGATCAATAGACCCTCCAACACACCTTGCCATAAAATGCGTTAAGTGTGGGGGGTGCCAGAACTGCATTCCCCATGTTCCCACCGAAAAAAAGCCCTGCACTATAGGATATGTGGCTTCTTCACAGGGAATACTATCATGCATGCATTAACCTGTGTGGTTCCATACCAAAAGCCTCATGTTTGAACACAAACATAAACTGCTGACACCAGAAAGTTGAGATATATTAATATATATAATATTGAATTAGCTCCTATGTGTATCAAAAATGAAACAAATTAATTTTTGTTTGAACCATTGATAATCGTCATTGCTGTAACTACAAATATTGCTTTACAAACGTGAACCCTGTTTTTAACTAAAAATGGTAAATCACTTTTAGCAACAAGAAACAGATGAATATTTGCATTATGTGTAGACTGTTCATTTTGGTTGTGGGTTTTGTATATACATTTACAGTTTGAAATGTGCTCTGTTTTGAGCCGGGGATCTTAAAATAAATGCAATTATTTTACAAGATGTATTTTTTTTATGTTAATAGCCTCTTTCTTTTTTCCATTTTAGCAAATTATTTTAACAACCTTTTGAACATCTGGTATCAGGAGATGCGGCGTTGCAGCTGTTATATAGTACTATAAAAAAATTGCTGCCAACATTATTTTTAGATAATTCCATCACACATTAATCACACACGGTTCATTAAAGGGGAACTCACTGATCATTTTACAACTTATTGGTAAGATATACATTTTTTTTTGCTGAGGCTGGATTCATACCCAGATGCTTTATCTGTAGTGCACAATAATGTGCTGCATATATGCATTGTGTTGCATTGTTACTGATGCTGAAGGACACCCCAGTGAATATACAAAACATATGTATGTGAATGCACATGTGTTGTGGTGCACTGTGTTGCACAAAATAAGTCTAGGTCCTTTTTTATGTGTTGAGGCTCATACAGGGTCCATTCAAAGTAAATTGGCTCAATTCCTCATACCAACAACAGCCAGGGGGAACATAGACAGTGGGGCATAATGCAGAGATATGGGGTTTATTAGACCCCATATCTGTCCTCTGGCCCCCAAAGCATCTGATGAAATTGAGATTGGTTTGATCAGATGCTTTCATAAGCCATTAATGGCTTGTTTACATGAGACCTAAACTGTAAGTGACAAAATCCTTGTTGCTTCCGGTTTCTGACATCACACGGTAAGAGGAACAACACCAGTTCCTCTCGCTGTGTGCCCAGTAGCCAATGCCACCAGTCGCAACCAGTGGCGGCTGGTGGTTTTTTTTTTGTTGGCCACCCCCCCCATTTGGGTCATGGACGGTACAGAAGCACCCCCTGGTTGGCTGGCCAGGTTGCGGGGGTCATGGGTGGCACGACCCCCTGTTGGTCAGTTAGTCAGGGCCCACACTTACCCCATCTTGCTGGCAGCACTCCGGGTGGCGGCGGCTTCTCCCCGGGTTGCGGGTGGCTGCTGTCTTGGTTCCCCAGTGTCTTCTCCCTCCTCCTCCTGGTGGCCAATCCAATCGGATCTCCTTTAGGCCAATCGGTAGACGGGTCTCATGACCCGCTTCCTGCTTGGCCTCGAGGAGAATCAGTGTTACAATAGCGAATATTCATTCGCTATTGTCATACAACTGGGTTGGCTTCGGGTGCAGTGCTACGCCCCGAGACCACCCTTTTTTGAAGCCTATTAGAGCCTCTGGCTCTAATCACGTGCTTAAAGAAACATCAACCCCCCTATTGGAATCCATGCGTCCGGCACCCTGCACGTAGCTCAGGGCATTGTACGCATGGATGGGGGGGCGGCACCAATGCACCCCTAATGGATGAGCCGCCAATGGTCGCAACCTTACCGGACTCCCTGATCAGATGGGAAAGCCTGGTAAAGGTGGGGGCCTTGGAACAGGGGACTTCTCCTGTAAAAGCATATCCATCAGCCACTCGGATCAATTTTACCATGTAGGCACCCTCAACTGAAAATAACAATACCAGAATTATGGTTGTAGTCTCAAACATGATCCAGGTTTAACCACTTCAACTTTAGACCGTTTATAAACAGCCTAAGGCCCCTTTCACACTGTGTGCGATTTTGATGCAATTTCGGGGAATGTCTGTGCAAACTTGAGGTCTATGGACCTCAACTTGCATGAAAGTCGGACCAAAGTAGTGCTTGGACTACTTTGAAGTTGGCACGACTTGAAGTCCTTTATATATGAATGGTTGTTATTGCAAATCATTTTCAGTCTAAAGTCGCAGGACAAGTTGCACAAGTGTGAAAGGGGCCTAAAGGATGGGAAGTGGTTAAAAATCAGCAGCTACAGTATTTTCAGCTGCTGACTTTAAATTTTTCTATGACTGTGGTTCCTCTTTAACATGAGAGAGAGCTCAACAGAAAGCAATTGGCTCTACAGAGAGGTCACAAACTGAATTTCTCAATTTCTTTACAGGTGTGATATTTTTAAATATTAGCAGCTCTTTCACATATTGTAATTTCACATGTTTGGCACAGAGGTCTTTTCATGTATTTACCATCCAAGCTACGGTAGAAAAACCAGCTGAGATTCAATTCACAGCCCGGTGCTGACTTATGTATGGGGTTATGAGTGACAAATGCCAAGGACTCACGCAAAGCAACAGCGCTGTCATTTTATATATCAATGCAGCCCGCGTCCCCCAGTGCTATGAAATGCACGTCAGTCTTCACATAAACTTTGATATCCTCCACAGTCTGTCCATGGCAAACTGTAAGTAATGAAAGAAGAGGGAAAAAAAGGGCCGAGGACGGGATTAAAAAATGACACTTGATCCTTCACAAACCCTGTGCTGGAACAGTTTGAAAGTTGGCGTCCCTCAGGCCCGGCCCGTAATCGGAGAAACAGTATTATTCTCGCCGATAGACAGAAACTTAGTGCCCCTCGTGACATCCTTCAATGTTCTCCGTGTCTCAGAAATTTTCCATTACTCTTGGCTGAATCTGTGCACTGAGATTTGCTTTTTTCTCCATTATTCCAAGAGAAAGAAGAGCACTAGCCAAGAAGAAAGAAAAGAAAAGAAAAGAAAACTATCTATAAAAATATACATTTATGTATTAATGCAGTATATATTGCATACATTTACATAAATATGGGGTGGTGTGACCAATCACTTAAAGCATATTTCCACTTTTGAGAGAAAAAAAAATACCAAAAAATAATAATAATAATAATCATATTAACCACTTCAGCCCCGGAAGGATTTCCAGCTTTAGGACCGGAGCCCTTTTTGCGATTCGGCGCTGCGTCGCTTTAACTGAAAATTGCGCGGTCGTGCGATGTTGTGCCCAAACGAAATTTGCGTCCTTTTTTTCCCACAAATAGAGCTTTCTTTTGGTTGTATTTGATCACCGCTGCGTCATTTCTGATCGCTGCTATAAACAAAAGAAGAGCGACGATTTTGCAAAAAAACCCAAATTTCTTACTTTTTGCTAAAATACAAATCCAAAAAAAAATATAAAAAAACATTTTTTTTCACCGTTTTGGCCGATTTACATTCTTCCTCATATTTGTGATAAAAAAATCGCAATCTGCGTTTATTGATTGGTTTACGCAAAAGTGGTCGTGTTTACGGATGAGAATTCATTTTTGGGGTTTTTATTTTTTTTTTAATTATTACTAATAATGGTGGCAATCTGTGATTTTTAGCGGTACTGCGATATTTCAGCGGCCATGTCGGAACATTTTGACACTTTTTTGGGACCATTGGCATTTATACAGCGATCAGTGCTATAAAAATGCACTGATTACTGTGTAAATGCCATTGTCAGTGAAGGGGTTAACCTGCAGGGGGCGCTCTAAGGGTTAACTGTGTTCCCTGGGCGTGTTCTAACTGTATGGGGACTGCCCTAGCTGGGTAAGGGAATTGATCACACCTTCCATGTAGAGGAAGGCTGTGATCACAGCCCTTCCCCCTTCACAGAACGAGGTCCGGGTTTACTTACACGGACCTCTGTTCTTTCGCTCCGGGGGGGGCATCGCGGGTTGCCGGCGGAGATCGACTCCGCCACACCCGCTCCCTGGCCCTCCCCGAACACAGTGAGCGCGCGGGTGCGCCTCCAGTGGCGCGCGCGCGCTCACTAGGCTCGATCCCGCAGCCGCCGTCATATGATTTGCGCAGGAGAGCCAGCTTGTCGCCGTCAATTAAAAAAGAGAAAATACCGCGCTAATCAGTGAAATAGTGAGCAGCTAGCACAAGCAGCCTTAACAAAATACTGGATTACAGATGGATATAAAAAATGTGCAGCGCATGAGCATAAACGTGAAAATAAGCCCCCTGGTCGAGGCACTGAGAGTGAATTGAGGAAAAAACGTAAACGTAGATTTACTTTTTAGTCGCTTCAGACACTTTTTGTTTCACGTTCAAGAGATAAACTTCTCCACTGGTGGATTAATATTATTGAGCTTCACCTTACCATATTACAGTGTCGCCGTCAATTGCCGATCGGCGGTCGGCAAGCGGTTAATATAGCACATACAATTGCTAGACAAGCCATATAGCAATTTCAAGTGTTACTAAACCCAGGAGCCTGCAGTCACTATATCTGGTCTCCCACAGTACACAGAACATGGAAATGCAATTATTTTAGTAAATATAAACTGCTAAATACCTTTTCTCATCAGCAGTATATAGCAGTCTTGTAACTGCTATCAGTGTCTGGTTAAAGCGTGTAGGAGTTTTCATTCTCCTCTGACACTCTGCATGACCCCTGACCCTCTGTCTGGACAGTAATGATTGACCCTGTGCTGATCACATGCACTCTCCCAAGAAAAAAAAACTCTCTAGCAATACACACCAAACTGAGCATGTGCAGCTTACCCCCAAGGCTCTGTACTATCCAGAGATGGTTTGGGGACAGTAAAAGAAGGAGAGGATCAGAGAAGACAGGATCAAACAACCTTTTTACACAATGCAGAGGATTAACCCCTTAGGTTCCACAGTGAGTATAACAAGCATGCTTTACTGCATATACAGACTGATTTTACTGTTGTGGGTTTAGTAACACTTTAAAGTTATTAAAAATGACCTTTCCTTGTCAATCTGTAGCCGCTGTAATTTTCTGTAAAATACAATGCAATATGGCAACCTGAAGGCATTCTGTACACAGTAGGTGAAACACCCCCCAAAATGTAATTTCTTGCTTGTGTGAAACCAGACCCTCCCATTCAGAATCTATGCACAAAATATATTGTGCTCTGAAGAACCCTGAGCGATATGCCTCCATCCCTAAATATACAAACAATACAAGATAAATAGATCATGGGACTTTATATGAGGCAAATCACATCCAAAACATAGTATAATTGGTACACATGATTCCAAATGTATTGATAAAATACATTTTAAGTTTATTACAAAATAGTAGTTAAAAAAGGGAAAAAAGGGGGGGAGAGACAGGGGATGAAACAAGGAGTACATTCCCCAATCTACATTAAACGCTATTAAAATGCAACAGCTCATTCTTTCCCAGGGCCCTCATGCAGCAAACACGTGCATCTAGGCATTTGCCTACTCTTCCTCCTGCCATTGTGGCGACTTGATGGAGGGGCTTGTCTCCACATGGTATTTTGTTTAACCTGTCGACTATACTTACAACATTGAGACCATACCTTTTGGAATCTGCTCTACTCCCATGCAGCCCTCTTACTGCCCATACAGTATCTATATATAATATAGATGGCACGGGTTGACCCACACCACCGGGCAGCCCACCCTTCAGTGAGCCCTCCTCCCTGGAGTCCAGCCGTGGGGGTGGGTAATTCCTCTCCCTACCTCACCTTTCCCTCTACTACTTCACCTACCTCTCTTTCACAAGCGGTTATATTGGGATCAATCTTCGCTACCTACCTTCGTGAACATTATGATACTTGCGGCAGCAGCATCCTTTACTCTTGTTTTTACCCTGCATTAGATCTATACGAGAACCCACACTATGCACTATATATATGTCTGAACGATAGATATGAGCTATATCACCACTTCCCCCTGATGAAGAGGACTAACGCACGATCTTGAAACGCGTTGGGTTGCACTCTCTTTCAATTACTCAGTAGTGCATTAAATAAGTGGTTCTGCTATATGTACTGTTGCATTTTAATAACGTTATGTAGATTGGGGAATGTACCCCTTGTTTCATCCCCTGTCTCTCGCCCCTTTTTTCCCTTTTTTAACTACTATTTTGTAATAAACTTAAAACTTGTTATACCTATTGCATTTGTTTTTGTGGAGTCTATGCCCTTTAAAGTCACACCAGAGGGTCTGTTTTTCTAATTTGTATTTAGGGATGTGGGCATATTCTCCACATATCCCAAGGAGTTAAAGCGTACCCATTGAATGATAAAATACATGGACATATTAAGTCCTAAATACACGATTTACACGAATACACAAATGAATTTCATATACACTAAATAGACACAAAATTTTGTATGACTCTACTTGTTTCGCGTATCCCTGCCCACTTCATCAGGAGTTGATGCAAGAAAAAGCTTACTTATATTTTCCTTGCCTCCCTCCTGATGAAGTGGACAGGGATCCACAAAATACGTAGAGTCATATGAAATTTTGGTTGCTATATATTTTATAATCATACATTTTTATCTTTAAAATTGTATCATGTATTCAAATACTAGGATCATTTATGAATTTATATTGTAATCAAGTCAATTTATTATAAATCAGAATTTTAATATGCCTATTTACTGTATATGAAATGTATTATCATGTGTATTTAGAACTTGATATGTCAATGTGTTTTATCAATTAATTTGGAATCATGTGTACCAATTATACTATGTTTTGGATGTGATTTGCCTCACATAACGTCCCATGATCTATGTATTTTGTATTGTTCCCATTCAGAAGCAGTCTGCAAAGGACATGGGAAAACAAACAGTTATTTTCTTAAGAGCAGAAAAAGGTAAGAATCTGCTTTAAAATTCTTACAACCAGCATAGATCACCCAGAGGGCACTGTTTTTTTCCCTCAACAAAATCTGTTTTAACACACGCAGGCATGGTCCACTGTTGTCACCTTCAGTAAGCCAGTCTGTGGAAATTCCATGCAGCCATTGCTAAGTGCACAAAGACATGAAGTGGCTGCACAGAAGCTGCAGGAGATCAGCAGCAGCGATGAGATGGAAAAACGGGCATTACAAAATGTATGTAATTCTTTCTAATACACAGCACTTTAGCAAATTACATGTCATTTTTTAAAATGGTTTACATTCACCTTGTAAAGGCAGAAGGTTTTTTTTTTATCTTAATGCATTCTAAGATAAAAAAAACTTCTGTGTAGCAGCCTCCACAGCACCCCCTAAGGCCTCATGCACACAGGATGTTTTTGGACGTTTTTACAGCAGCTGTTTTTAGCTGCAGACATTTTTTTTCTACAGTCAATAAACTCCCCATCATGTTATCCTATGTGGTCATACACACATAGGCTGTTATCAGCTGTTTTGAGCAGCAACGTTTTTAAGCTGTAAAAAAAAACCCAAGACCAGTGGGTTCTGAGAGACGTTATTCAGCTGTAAAAACGCTCTAATGCTCAAAAACATGCAAAAATGCGCATAAACGCTTCTCGTCAACGTTTTTAGACGTTTTAGATCCACGTGGCTCACCAACGTTTTTGGTCTATTGAAAAAAACAAAAAAAAGTTACTGCTCAAAAACGTCAGTGTAAAACGCTGATAGAAGCTGAAATGCTCACTGCAAAGCTACTGACGTTTTTAGGATTTTTTTTAACATCCTGTGTGCATGAGGCCTAAAACTTACCTGAGCCTCTTCTCTCTGCAACGATGTCCACGAGTGTCTTAGCTGTCCCAGACACTTCTCCTGATTGGCCGAGACATAGCAGAGGCGCCACTGACTCCCACGGCTGTCAATCAACATGAGTCAGCCAATCAAGGGAGAGAGGGGGCGGGGCGGGATGGAGACTCAGCTCGGATGCCCCCTGTAGCAAGCTGCTGGCTGAGGGGGCACTCACCAGCGGGAGGGGCCAGGAGAGCAGAAGAGGGACCTGAGAGGAGGAGGATCCAGACTGCTCTGTGCAAATCCAACTGCATAGAGGAGGTACATATAACATGTTTGTTATTTAAAAAAACAACAAAAAAAATTAGCCTTTACAATCACTTTAAGGTAGAACTTTAGCCAAATGACTAAACACAAATTTGCAATACATATTGCTCTTTCGTCTTACCTACCCATGTTTTGTAATTATGTTAAAGTGAGTGTTAGGCTTCTTTTTTCATTTAATTAAAATAATAAACATGATATACTAACCTGCTCTGTGAAATGGTTTTGCACAGAGCAGCCCCGATCCTCCCATTCTTGGGGCCCCTGCTCCTGACTCCACCCACCCCACGAGTGCCCCCATAGCAAGCTGCACTCATGCATGCTCCAGCCCCCCCCCCCCCCCGCTCCCTTGTCACTGGCTCTGATTGACAGCAGCGGGAACCAATGACTCCTACTGCTGTATCTGAGCCAATGAGGAGAGAGAGAGCCGAGAGAGCCTCGGCTCTCATGCACATCACTGGAACAAGATAGAGCACAGGTATGTATTTAGCAGGGGCTGCAAGGGGAGCTGCATGAAGAAGGATACAATGCAGTAAAGTAAAAAAAAGTCTGTTTTTATCACCACTTTAACCCACGCACGCTATTGGATGAGCGTGACAGCCAGGAAACTAGCAGTCAGGCCAGGTTTGCTTTGAACCCTCATGACAGCCACCTACAGCTCATGCTAAACTACCGGCGATCGGGACCCAGTAACATGGGTTCCCAATGTATCAGCACTGTGCAGCCAATCATAAAGCCACATGGCCTCCTGGCCTCAGCCGTTATGGGCCATTAAAGCACCGGATCCTGCCGGTATAAAAGGTTTAAGAAAACCTACCACAAAGCAAAATACCTGTGTGATAAGTCTCAGATGGAAACTGCCATCTCCTGGGCAGTTGTGTGAAGCTGAACTCAAAGCAGAACTTCAGTCATTTTTTCATCTTTTCATAAATTAAATCCTCTGCCCTTGTTGTTTTAACTTTGGATAGTAAAACATTTCTTTTCTGCCAGTAAATACCTTATACAGCCCACTTCCTGTTTCTTGTCTGGTCATTAGCCTAGGCTTATGACTTCAGAGCAAACAAACTCACAGTTGCACCGCTCATGGCTGAATGAGGTTCAATTTACCTCTGCTCCCAACTTCAATGGACACAGTTGCAGCTTGGCATCATTAGTAGATGTGCAGAAACATGCTGGTCAGCGGCACTCTGTAAAAGCACTCCTTTTTTGAAAATCATAGGCTATGATTAAGCACCCCCACATTATGGTGTGAAACGCGTTAGCCCGCTGTATTGACCCCTTGGGTTTCCTTGATGTATGCTGGCTGTCTGTTTCAATAAAGAAATGCTTTTACAGAGTGCGGCTGTCCAGCATGTTTCTGCACATCTACTAGGCTCATGACATCATGCACAGCTCTCTCTCACTCTCGTCAGAGTTTGCCACTAAGGGAGGGGGGTGAGTCATAAGAGGGTCAATGAAAGCTGCAGAGCTGGAGGTGTGCCTTTGTGTGTGTGTAAATCCAGTAAGTGAACAGGCAGCAGCTTCAGCTGCCCACAGTTAAAACGATTGCAGCCAGACTAAGTGGAGGGAGATTTCTGCAGCACATTTGACAAGTACAGAATCACAGTATATATAAAATAATATGCAAAGTGGTTGGAAGGAAGCTTCAGAATGGCAAAGATGTTTTTATTACAAAGTATATGAGCAGATTGCAGTTCCTCTTTAACGTGTTACTAAACCCACAGCAGTAAAATCGGTCTGTATATGCAGTAAAGCATGCATGTTAAACTTAACATGGAGCCTAAGAGATTAATCCTCTGCATCGTGTAAAAGGCTGCTTGATCCTGTCTTCTCTTATCCCCTCCTTCTTCCACAGTCCCCAATCCATCTCCTGATCAGACAGAGCCTTTGGAGACACTCTGCACATGCTCAGTTTGGTGTGTATTGCTAGAGAGTGTTTTTTTTTTGGGAGGGTGCATGTGATCAGCACAGGGCCAATCAGCACTGTCCAGACAAAGGGTCAGGGGCCATGCAGCTTCATAAGACAGTCAGAGGAGGATGAAGACTCCTCCTCCAAGCTTTAACCAGACACTGATAGAAGTCACAAGACTGCTATATACTGCTGATGAGAAAAGGTATTTAGCAAATTATATTTAATAAAATAATTGCATTTACATGTTCTGTGTACTGTGGGAGACCGGATATGGTGAATGCAGGGTCCTGGGTTTAGTAACACTTTAATTAGCTATACTGCTCATAGCAACAGAAGAAGTGTGTGACCTGGGAACGAGGGAGCAGCTTCCTTCTGATGCTTCTCACACAGGTGGTTTGTTACATTACAGGTTGTCTTTAAAGCAAAAATCTTCAAAACATTCGCATCTGAGAATTTAAAATTCCATGTTTTTATCAGTTGGTGGTAGAGGCATCTCATATCTCGCGCATCATGGAGGCCGGCGCTGTGAAGTGAAATTATTGTGAGTCATTTTTTTTCCCCTCTCTATCCTTATCTACTGTTAAACGCCATTTGATTCGGCTGAAAAGGCTTTCTTATTCTGGAGCTGTCGATAACCGCAGCGCCGTTCGCTTCATCTGAAACACCTCAGTGGGAGTGCGCCCACAGGTGAGCGTTCAGGCTTCCTGCGCTATTGAAGTGATATGTGTGCGAGTAGGCAAGCGTTCTGCTACACTGAGAACGGCTTTCTGGGACTGGAGGCCCGCTATTATGTACTTACTCTATACACTAATCCTGAACGTGGTTAACACAAGAATGGTGCTGCTTAACCACTTAAGGATCGGAAGGATTTCCCCCTTAATGACCAGGCCATTTTTTGCCATTCGGCACTACGTCGCTTTAACTGACAATTGCGCGGTCGTGCGACGTTATACCCAACAAAATTGAGGTCCTTTTTTCCCCACAAATAGAGCTTTCTTTCGGTGGTATTTGATCACTTCTGCAGGTTTTTATTTTTTGCACTATAAACAAAAAAAGAGCGACAATTTTGAAAAAAAAGCAACATTTTTTACTTTTTGCTATAATAAATTTGCCCCCAAAAAATATAAAAGAAGCAAATGTATTCATCAGTTTAGGCCGATATGTATTCTCCTACATACTTTTGGTAAAAAAAAAATCACAATAAGCATATATTGATATATTGATTGGTTTGCGCAAAAGTTATAGCATCTGCAAAATAGGGGAAAGATTTATGGCATTTTTATTATTTTTTTTTTTTTTTTACAAGTAATGGCGGCGATCAGCGATTTTTAGCAGGACTGTGACATTGCAGACAGATCGGACACCTGACTGACTATATTGAGACTTTTTTGGGAATCAGTGACATTATTACAGTAATCAGTGCTAAAAATATGAACTGTTATTGTACTAATGAGGCTGGCAGTGAAGGGGTTAACACTAGGGGTGATCAAGGGGTTAAATGTGTTCCCTGAGTGTGTTTCTAACTCTGTGGGCTGCCTAGGGGAACATACAGATCCCTCTTCTTGCATAGCAGAAAGACAGGATCTGTGTGGTCTCCCCTGTCAGAACAGAGATATGCCTTGTTTATACAGGCAGATCCCTGTTCTGTCACTGCAGGGAACGATCGCGGGTGGCCGGCGGACATCGAGTCCGCCGGAGCTGCTGATTGGCTCCCCTGCTGGCCCACAATAGAGAGTTCCCACACCGCCATTCAGCCACATGCCACAGTATAATGAACACATAAAAAAATATATATATATATATATACACTATGAATACTCTGTAACTTGTAGCCTTCGGGTCTACAATAAGAAAACCCCTCACATTTTTGTGAATATTTTACAATACTTTTTCATGTGACAACACTAAAGGAATTACACTTTGCTACAATGTAAAGTAGTGAGTGTACAGCTCTCCCCTAAAAATAACTCAACACACATTAATGTCTAAACTGCTGGCTACAAAAGTGAGTACACCCCTAAGTAAAAATGCCCAAATTGGGCCCAAAGTGTCAATATTTTGTGTGGCCGCCACTATTTTCCAGCACTGCCTTAACCCTCTTGGGCATGGAGTTCACCAGAGCTTCACAGGTTGCCACTGGAGTCCTCTTCCACTCCTCAATGACGACATCACTGAGCTGGTGGATGTTAGAGACCTTGTGCTCCTCCACCTTCCATTTGAGGATGCCCCACAGATGCTCAATAGGGTTTAGGTCTGGAGACATGCTTGGCCAGTCCATCACCTTTACCCTCTGCTTCTTTAGCAAGGCAGTGGTTGTTATGGAGGTGTGTTTGGGGTCATTATCATGTTGGAATACTGCCCTGCGGCCCACTCTCTGAAGGGAGGGGATCATGCTCTGCTTCAGTATGTTACAGTACATATTGGCATTAATGGTTCTCTCAATGAACTGTAGCTCCCCAGTGCTGGCAGCACTCATGCAGCCCCAGACCATGAAACCCCCACCACCATGCTTGACTGTAGACAAGACACACTTGTCTTTGTACTCCTCACCTGGTTGCCGCCACACATGCTTGACACCATCTGAACCAAATAAGTTTATCTTGGTCTCATCAGACCACAGGACGTGGTTCCAGTAATCCATGTTCTTAGTCTGCTTGTCTTCAGCAAACTGTTTGCGGGCTTTCTTGTGCATCATCTTTAGAAGAGGCTTCCTTCTGGGATGACAGCCATGCAGACCAATTTGATGCAGTGTGCGGCATATGGTCTGAGCACTGACAGGCTGACCCCCACCCCTTCAACCTCTGCAGCAATGTTGGCAGCACTCATATGTCTGTTTCCCAAAGGCAGCCTCTGGATATGACGCTGAGCACGTGCACTCAAATTCTTTGGTTGACCATGGTGAGGCCTGTTCTGAGTGAAACCTGTCCTGCTAATCGGCTGTATGGTCTTGGCTACCATGCTGCAGTTCAGTTTCAGGGTCTTGGCAATCTCTTATAGCCTAGGCCATCTTTATGTATGCCATCTTTTTTCAGATCCTCAGAGAGTTCTTTGCCATGAGGTGCCATGTTGAACTTCCAATGACCAGTATGAGAGAGTGAGAGCGATAACACCAAAGTTAACACAACTGCTCCCCATTCACATCTGAGACCTTGTAACACTAACGAGCCACATTACACTGGGGAGGGGAAATGGATAATTGGACCCAATTTGGTCATTTTCACTTAGGGGTGTACTCACTTTTGTTGCCAGTGGTTTAGACATTAATGGCTGTGTGTTGAGTTGTTTTGAGGGGACAGTAAATTTTGGTTTTGGTTCCACTGCAGTGAGTGGTACTTTTGTCTGTTCAGGGTTTCCAGAGCTGAGAGTTTGATTACTCCCACCTGCATCTGAAAAGTTTCCAGAGCATAGGGCAGGGGGATACACATGATCAGTATTTATCATGCCCCAGCCAGTCCCTGGAAGGAAGCATCCAGGAGATGGCTGGGGAGGGGATAAATGTGCAGGAAGCCTGAGCAGAAGGTGTTTCCAGTCCTCTTGGGGCTGCTGCTCCTGGAGGCAGCTTTGCTAAGACAAGATAGCGAATAAATATATAATCATAATAATGACATATAATGTCTAAAATAAAGTGAAAAAATATAGTGAAAAATATTCAATATTAATAATCAATGGCCAATACATTCGGCCTAATGTGATTGCTGCCAACACTAGTTAGAGCATGCCCACCGGTGGCTCTATAAAATACAAATAAATAACACAATATAAGTGCAGACATTTTGTCTATTGGTGGTGGTCACTAAATATACTGGATCAATTTCAACTATCACATGGAGTTACCACATAGGAGGAATAGAAATTTACTGCACTGATTTTCTATTACACGGATGTACATGGACTTTTGTTTTGAATTATCATCATAAATGTTTTGATTTTATCATGAATATTTTATGGTTGTGTAGCGGTACCCCCGAAGGAGCTGCTTATTTGATTTATATTTGTCCCGGGCTTCTGCCTCTTAACCCCAAATAACTGTCCCAACCCCTCTGGCACACCTAGCAATAGTGTACGTGCAATGCACAGTAAGGTCCCTTTCACACCAGCGTTCTCCGCTGCTCAGCGGGGATCCATCCGTTGATCCCCGCTGAGCCGGCGGATGACAGGACCGTCTCTGCACTCCGTGCAGAAATGGACCTGTCAGAGCTCCGCTCTCCTCTATGGGGAATCGGATGAACACGGACCAACACGTGTTCATCCGATCAGATCCGCTTGTCAGATGAAAATTAGGGTTTCCATCCATCTGTATTTGGCAGATAGCAGCGGATTGGATAGACAATTGAGCGTCTGTTCAGGTCAGCTGGAAAAACTGACACGCTCGTGTGAAAGGACCTTAAGGCAGACACAATTGGAGTAAACAGAAGGCTTGTTTACTGGTAGACTTTCCACATTCAAACAAACCACACACTGAGATTCAAATGAAAAAAAAAAAGTGAACTGTGACATACAATGGTATAAACAAGGACTCAAATATGCACTTCAAATGAATACAGGAAGTCAGCCTGAATGGCTTTTAAAGTGACAGGCATAAAGGGGAACTAATCTGGCCTAGTAACCGTCAGTCTGTTTCCCTCGAATCCTGAGATCACAGACCCAAGTCATGAAAATGTGACGCTATAGGCCACCAATACAAATTATTACTGTAACAGTTGTAATGAGAGTTCCCATTAAAAAGGTAGTCACTGGGATCACTAAACTACTGATACCAAAAAGAGTGATAGTGAGCGTCCTCACAATTGAGATGTCCAAGATCCCTGGCTAGCCTGGCGTTGGTGCACTTGATGTCCTGGTAGCAAAGTGAACTGTAGTGGCTGAACAGCAGAGCAAAAGAGCAATGACACCTGTACACAGGATTTAATATCACTCAGTCTGTGCCCTGTCTCCTGCAAATGGGCACAGATACCCTTGGAATCAACATATTATCTGTTAATGAGGGACCTGTGTACAGGTTAGTATAATCTTCTGATTGAGCTGAGTCTGTCTCTATGGAAGATGTATAAGAAAACAACCGAATATACTCAGACACAGGTGTATTGTTTGCTCACCACACCAATCGATCATTACAGAAGCCAGTCCGGCTGTTCAGGGTGTGCTAAAGGCACTGCAAATGATGATGTCCTCTTGCCCCTTTTTTGCTCTGAGGGAAGACAGCTTCTACTGTTCGGCTGCAGTCTTCTCCAGAATGACTGATGCTCACTCTATGGATGTCACTGGCTCTGGAACAGACTTGAACGCTGGTTTACTGGTCCCCCTTTAGAATACTGTATCACCGCAGCTGGCTGGGACACCACATAAATTTAGCTGGCTGGATCGCTGTTGGTAGGCCTCAGGCTGCAGCCCACCTGGGAGAAACACGCGGGATCCTTGCTGTTCGACCACGCTGTTCCAAGAGACTGAAGCAGGCCACAGCCTCTGTTTAAATAGTCCCCCAAGATGCACTGTTTTCCCCCAGAAGTCCCTTTCCACCGCACAGTCTTGTGGGGAATGCAGTTCTTCCTGAAGGCAATCCAAGGGAAACTTCCTGGAAGTGAACTACAAATCCCAAGATGCACTGCTTCTGCTGGAATAAAGACTGTGACTGTAAAACGTGACAATATCATCTTCCTTTGTTTGGCCACTAGAGGGAGTCTGCAACACACAACAACACTGCACTCTGTCTCTGAAATGCAGGCATAAATATACATATGCTCCCTGCTAAAAGAGTCTGCATACTTTCAGAGGCCCTTGGCAAAACCTCTGAAATAGCTGGCAGCAAAGCAGGCCCCCGCTACAGTTGCGCTGCACTTATATTGTGTTATTTACTAAGACAAGAAGCTGCAGTCTGAGCCTTAGCAGCTGCCAGGCTAGGGGCCTGGAGAAGTTTGCCAAAGGATGTTTGCCAGAGGGCACTTCACTGAAGTCATTGGTATTATTAGCCTATTTCATTAGGGTGTGCACCACAGAGCACAAACACATATGCGTGTATATCAGCAGAGGATGGTGTCAGAAGAGAAAAGATTGGTGTCAGTAGGGCGGTGGATGGTGTCAGTAGCTTTTTTATTTTTAAAATATTTTTTATAATATTATTTTTAAATTATTTTTTACAATAACATTTTTTATTACTTTTTTTTTTTTTACAGTTTTTTTTAGGAGCCCCGTTATGAGGCTTTGGTGAAATATCAAGGGTCTAAACAGTCCTCTGATGTCTCACTTTTGATACAGAGAAAGAAACTGAAGATAAAGATTCCCCAGTCCCTTTCTCTGCAGCTTGCAGTAAACATAGTTCACTATTCTTCAGTTAAGAATGAAGACGGAGCGATCAGTTCAGATCACTCACTGTGTTCATTCAGTAAATGAAGGGGCCGGTTAATAAAATATTTACCAGCTATTTCCCTGCTCCTGAGAAGAAAGGAGGGTAGTTGGCAGCACTGCATGGGGGAACACAGGAAGCAGGGGGAATTGGCACAGCACGGGATGATTAGGGTTGTGCTCAGGCCTTGTCTGGATAAGGATCTTTTTATCTCCTTCCCTGAAAATCTATTTCAGCTCCTGGGAAACTGTGAGTAATGACCTTTCTGGGGACTACAGTTTTAGTTGTGCGAGTGCCAGAAGAGAACTAAGTGCCAGAGGTTGCTGCTGCTGTAGGGTCCTAGATATACTGGCCATTCCCTGCTTCCTCCAAGCTGCTATAGATAAGATTAGTGAGAAGCTTGTCCTTCCAAGCCTTTGGCCATAGGCTCCTGCTGCTGTTGTCAATCAAATGCTGTGAGGAAGCAGGGGGTGGAGCAAGCTGTGCTGTGTTTGTCTATGGAGAGAGGCTATGGGAGCACAGGGCGAAGAGGAGGAGCCAGGATTACCAGTATGGGGACCCCAGAAGAGGAGGTTCAGGGCTGCTCTGTGATGTGCACATGTAATGTACACAGTTGCAACGCACTAGTGTGGGGTTCAAGGGGTTAAAGCAGGAGCCATTGCATACACTTTCATTTTTAAAGATTGTGGGGGTCTTGTTCCATTATAACCATTTTTTGGTTATTGGTGGTCTTATTGTTTTGCTACTGAATAACACGCTCAGGTTGATAAAATACAACAAAACATCAGGTTCTATGGCCATCTGTATGAATGGGCTAAAACATGTCTGGATGCTGAGCTATTTACAACACTGCTTATAACACAATTGTCATATTTATATAATATTTATATAACATAATAAAGTCACACCTTCACCAATAATACACTGCTTGTTGGAAAAGGTGATAATGTATTTCATTCTAAATAAAAGCTATTTTCAATCGCTGTGCTCATTTTAATCAAATTTATGAAAACAATGTAAAAATATAAAAATGTGTTCATAGCTACTGTATAGCGTGTCCAAACACGCATAGTCAGCTAAGTTTGTTAATAAATGTATAGCCAAATGTATAAAGCCAACAGAATATTGGCATGCATTCAAAAGGGGATTAACTCCAGAGATAAAATGATAATTCTCCCACTCTACAAGACTCTGGTCTGGCCACATCTTGACTATGCCGTCCAATTCTGGGCACCAGTCCTCAGGAGGGATGTTGTCACATACCTTATGGTAGAGTCTGCTTTATGCAGTGGGCAACCTTCTTACTGTCCTGATTCAGGAGCCCCTGGTAGAGCAGACAGGTGGCTCGGGAGTGCAGGAGGGCACGAGGGTCGGACTGGGTCACAGTTGGTAGGTGAAGGTCCGCTGATGCACTCGTGCTGCCTGAAGGGTAGTGGTGCAGGCCAGGTCAGTAGCAGGCTGGCGGTGCAGTACAGAAGGAGCAGGCAGGTGGATGGTCGGGTACAGGCAGGGTTGGCAATGGGCGGGCATTAGAAGTAAACAAGGATCAGGCAAAGACGTGGTCAAGGGCAAGCCAGGGTCAGTGCAGGCAGATAACAAGCAGGTCAAGGATAGCCGGGTCACAGATAACAGGAAGCTTCACTAGCATGGATCACAGGGGGTCACAGGTGCCGGAACGCTGTAGAACGGACAGCACCAATTGCAGGGTGTTGTCAGCTTAAATGGGCATTTGGGAGCCAATGACCGCGCACACGCGCACAGGCCTCCCGGCCCGAATTCCAGGGACAGCGGTGGTCTCCTGACAGATGTGCTGGAACTGGAGAGGGTCCAGAGAAGGGAAAAAAGCTAATTAAGGAACTGGAGGATCTCAGCTATGAGGAAAGACTGAAAGCATTGAACTTATTCTCTCTGGCTAAAAGATGCTTGAGAGGGGATATGTAATGAATGTACAAATACCGTACTGGTGATCCCACAATAGGGAAAAAGCTTTTCCGTGAAAGGGAATTTAAAGACACACGGCCATTCACTAAAATTAGAAGAAAAGTGGTTTAACCTTAAACTGCGTAGAGGGTCTGTCATGAAACCACAGTAAACACTAATGTCTTATCTGTTGCCTACCTTGCTGCATGTGTCCAGTTAAAAGCCAGGCCCCCCTCACCTGTGTGCTTTAGTAAACCCTCCTCAGCTGAGCTTCACCTCAGGCCCTAATTAGGAACATTATATAACACCTGGCAGTGCAAGTCTGCAATGCCGATTAATGTTGTGTGTGTTTGGCTTCGTGTGTTGTTGATCCTGTCGTATGCTCTGTGTCTATTTCTGTGTACTGATCTTTGGCTTGTTCTGACTTTCCCTGCCTGCCTGATACCCCGACCTTCAGCTTGTTCTCTGTTTATCCCTGCCTGCCTGATACCCCGATCTTCGGCTTGTTCTCTGTTTCTCCTGTCTTCTTGTGGCCCTGACCCTATGCTAGGCTGCTGACTATCCTTTGCTGTTCCTGCGCTGCTGCTTCCTCTCTTCCACTGTAGCCAGTCGAGTGTGAGCTGGGGAGCCCGGGGGCCGCGACCTGGATCCAGTTGCAGCCAAATCCATCCTCACCACCAGAGGCTCTGGCGAATACCTACTGGCTCTTAGACTCCGCACCCTGGGGAAACCGATGCACTAGCTCCCTGTGTTTTAGTGTCCGTGCCCCAGGGGCCCCTCTTCCCATACGAGCCAGAACTCATTAGCAGCAGTCAGCTATAGGTCCACAACCTTAGTGGAGTGCTTTGCAACCCTCAGCACGATTTTCACCCCAGGGGTGTGCACCTGTCACTTGACTCCAGGTGTCGTGACAGGGTTCTTTACTGTAAGAGCAGTAAGGATGTGGAATTCCCTTCCTCAAGCAGTGGTTTCAGCAGGGAGCATCGATAATTTCAAAAAAATATTAGATGGGCACCTTAAAGATCACAATATACAGGAATATACAATGTACTGTAACATATAAGCATACACACAGGTTGGACTGGATGGACTTTTTCAAACTTTACCAACTATGTAACTATTGTGGTGTTATGAAAGGTGATCAATAGATGTTATGGTTCACCTTTCATGCGTTCACTTGCAGGAAACTAAGGTGGAATCCGGTCTGGGTTTTACCAGCCACCTTGGCAGGGTGGGTTCCGGACCAGATTTTGCGGTCCCCTTGTGTTCATCAACAGGTGGTATAAAGGAAGCAGACCTGGATCAGATAATGGCTCTGACCTGGGACTCAGGAGCCATCAAGCCTGATGCTGGTGAAATGAACTTTACTTTGTGACTGAAAAAAAAGGTTTGCATTATCTTTGTTTTGTGGGTGACTGGGAGAAGCCCTTCACCTCTGAATTAGGAAACTGAAACTGTTTAGTTAGTGCCTGAATGGCAAGGATTTATTTTCTATTTTGTTTATTTGATTTACCTGCAACCTTTTAGATAAACCTGGCTACAAGTCAGATTTTAACCACTTCCACACTGCCTACCGTATATTTATGGCGGCAGTGTGGATGTGTCCCGCGAATCGCCGTAAATAAACAGCGATTTGCGGAGTGGCAGCTAGGGGGCGCACTTGCCCGCCTTACTCTGGAGGAGTGTGCCCACGGCTCAGGCGGACCCGATGTCCGCTGGCGAGCCGTGATGAGCTGCCAGAGCCAGAGAGTGCGGAACCATTGATGTAAACGCGGCGGTTCCCAGCTCTGTCAGTGCGGGCATAGGAGATCTACTGATCCCTGTCACTGGGATCAGTTAGATCTCTTATGCCCAAGGTAGCCCAGCCCCCATACTGTTAGAACACACATAGGGAACATATTTAACCCCTAGAGCTCCCCCTGCAGGTTAACCCCTTCACTGCCAATGGCATTTACACAGTAATCAGTGCATTTTTATAGCACTGATCGCTGTATAAATGCCAATGCTCCCAAAAAAGTGTCAAAATGGTCCAACATGTCCGCTGCAATATCGCAGTGCCGCTAAAAATTGCAGATCGCCGCCATTACTAGTAAAAAATTTAAAAAAATAAAAACCCCAGAAATGAATTCTCTTCCATGAACGCAGCCACTTTTGCGCAAACCAATCAATAAATGCAGATTGCAATTTTTTTCCCAAAAATATGAGGAAGAATATAAATCGGCCAAAACCGATGAAAAAAATGTTTTTTGATATATTTCTTGGATTTGTATTTTAGCAAAAAGTAAGAAAAACTTTATTTTTCAAAATTGTCGCTCGTTTTTTGTTTATAGCGGCCATCAGAAATGACGCAGAGGTGATCAAATACCACCAAAAGAAAGCTCTGTTTGTGGGAAAAAAAGGACGCAAATTTTGTTTGGGTACAACGTCGCACGACCGCGCAATTGTCCATTAAAGCGACGCAGCGCCGAATCGCAAAAAGTGCTCTGGTCCTAAAGCTGCAAAACCTTCCGGGGCTGAAG
>BLSH010320214.1:176498-212248 GCA_018402905.1 Glandirana rugosa | reverse complement strand
AGTGAAGTTATTTCGCTGTCCCCCATATAAAGGACGGTACTTCGTTTCGTAACACCGCCGTCGTACACATGTCCGAGACGTCGGGGTCGACGACGTCAATTTCCCCCATCACCAACCGTCTTGACGTCCCAAAATGGTGGACAGTTGGTGAGTACGTTTACTCGACATTTTCAGGTTTGATCTCTTAATACATCTCTGACAATCATCCCTACACTCACCATCTGATATCCTTACCAGAAGAGTAGATAAATATAAACGATATGTCTCTACCATGTCAAATGACAAAATGTATACAAAATATATGTAAAACACCCCCCAATTGGTGAAGTCGGGGCCTTCCTAAAGGGTGCAACAGAAATGACGCAGAGGTGATCAAATACCACCAAAAGAAAGCTCTGTTTGTGGGAAAAAAAGGACGCAAATTTTGTTTGGGTACAACGTCGCACGACCGCGCAATTGTCAGCTAAAAGGACGCAGTGCCGAAACGCAAAAAGTGCTCTAGTCCTAACGTGGGAAATCCTTCCGGGGCTGAAGTGGTTAACCCCCCACAAAATGTATATAAAACATATGTAAAACAGTAAACTGTACCATCTCTGTATAGCAAATATAAATAGATGAGAAGACCATTCCTATAGTCTACCACTCACATCCCTACTAACAGTCTCTACATAATTCTCTAGTTTGGACTTTTACAGCTCATTTGCATGAGTGGTTGACAGGTGGTAAAACCCTGCAGTTCTGCCAACCACTACCCCCTTTAACTGCAGCAGCTGGGGCTGCAGAGCCTGTACACATGCTGCCGCCACAATGCTTTGCTTCATGGCAGGAAATATACCCCCTGTCGCTTTATTGAAGTGAATGTATGCAGCTGTGGCACAGTGATCCAGTATTTATGGGGTTAAAACATGCAGTACAATGCTTCCTCACCACCTGTCAAATGCTCTCTGAAGAGCGAGCTGAATGTGTAATGCTTTTCAAAGAGCAAAGAACATTTAAAAGATTCCTATCGGCTACTTTCACACAGGTGGTCCAATCAGGTCCACCTGTCAGTTTTTTGAGGCATACCTGATCAGGAGCTTAATGTTAAGGCCCGTACACACGATGCAAATTTCGTACGGCAATTTTCGTTTGACGACCGATCGTATGAAATTCTTACCGTTAGTATGCTCCTTTCGACAGTTGATTCTGACTTTTCGGACGAAAAAAACTGGATGTGCAGACTATAAAATTTTTGTCGGATGTGACCACAACGTCCGATTTTTGTATCATTAGTACGGTTTTCACCCCGAAAAAAATCATAAAAGCAAGACTACGCATGCTCAGAAACAAAAAAAATACATACAAAGCTATTCAACACATTACACCGCTTCTGATGCCGAATTCAGTCGTACAAGATTTTCGTATGGTTAGTAACCTCTTCACTTTCGACATGAGGCTAGCATCCAACAAAAAAACAGACATTCGGTCGTCTGAAAATCTGATCTTTAGTCTATGGGTAGCCGGATGTAAACAGACTTGCATCCAGTACTAGACGTGCAATTCGTTCCGTACCAAATTCGTTTTTTGACGAAATTCGAAAAATTTGTTAATTCGGAAATATTAGAATTAACAATAACCTGTTTAACAAATTTTTCCGCAAATTCATAAATTCGGAGATTCGAAAATTAGGAAATTTAAAAATCCGAAAATAAGAAGGAAAATTTGGAAATTCGAAACCCCAAAAATGTGAAAATCCAAAATAATAACTAATAATAATAACAACTATAACTAACTATAAAATTATAGATATTGGAATTTCCTTTCAAATTTGGCTGTTAGTGAACCTAACAAATACGAATTTATCCGAAGTTACGAATTATCCGAAATAACGAATGCCGCAGCTAAACGAATGGAATGTCACGAATAAATAATAATAAACAAACTTTTATTATTATTAGTTATTATTATTAATTCATTACGTTCTATCCGTTTAGATACGGCATTCGTTATTTTGGATAATTTGTAACTTTTGATAAATTCTTACACGTTACGTTCAACAGCCAAATTTGAAAGGAAATTCCAATACCTATAATTTAATAGTTAGTTATTATTAGTTAGTTAGTTAGTTATTATTTTGGATTTACTCATTTTTGGATTTTTGTTCTTATTTTCGGATTTTCAAATTTTGGAATTTCGAATTTTGAATTTTGCAGAATTATCAAAATAACGAATGCTGCATCTAAATGGATGGAACATAACGAATACAAATTTTTCAGAAGTTACGAATTTATTCCAAATAAGGATTTTCTATCTTAATGAATGGGCCGAAAACCAAAAAGAAAACAACAAAACGAATGAAACGAAAACGAACACATTTTTCGGCAGTGCACATGTCTATCCATTACTGTGAAATTTGTCTAGGAGGTATTCGGATGTAAATGGACATCTGGCCGCACATTGATTTAAAGCTGAACTAAAGTTCAGCAGGCAGGTTCTTTGTTGCAAAGGAAACATGCTGGGGGGGTTATTTACTAAAGGCAAATCCACTTTGTTGCACTGCAAATGCACTCAGAAGTGCAGTCGCTGTAGATCTGAGGGGGACATGCAAGGAAAATAAAACACAGCATTTTGGCTTGCACATGATTGGATGATAAAATCGTCAGAGATTTCCCTCAATGCAGATCTTCCCCTCAGATCTACAGTGACTGTGCCTCCAGGTGCATTTGCAGTGCACTTGTAATGCAGAGTGGATTTGCCTTTAGTAAATAAACCCCAATGTCTCTTCTGTAATAAGATGGACCTCAAATAAATGAAAAGTCCAGCACTACAATATTTCAAACAAGAAATGCCATATATGACATAATATCATAAATCAAACATGTGACCCTATTACATCACACAAATTTATAACTTATAATCAAAGTCCGTAAAGTGCAAAAAGTGTCCAAAGTGTGTGGAGATCACCCAATGAAGATCTATTTCCAGTGATCCTAGACATATTATAAAGTGACAACAGTGCTTCTCTGCATAAAGTGACTCCAATGCTGTTTTCTCCTCCATTATTAACTCCGGACAATGCCATTGGTAAGAGGCATAACACAATATCCTTTGAGGTTTCCCAGCAGTCATTCAGTGACTCTTCCTCGGGTGCAATGGCCTCTTGCAATGATATCTGGTGTTTGTGGGGTCCTCACAGATCACAAACACGAAATGCAGTGCTAAATCCAGCTCACCGCAGACAAAAGATCTTTTGTCTGCGGTGAGCTGGATTTAGCACTGCAGTTTAAATACTACAGCCTGAACTTTATCAATTTATAATAAAGATGACTGCTGGGAAACCTCAAAGGATATAGCAGTATGCTATTTACCAATGTGAGTGCATAGTGGTGAAGGAAACAGCATTGGAGTCACTTTATGCAGAGAAGCACTGTTGTCACTTTATAATATGTCTAGCATGGGTGTAGCATAAGGGGTTGCAGGGGTCAAAATCTCAACCCTGCCCCTAGCTCTAGGGGGCCCCTGCAGCCTCCCTGTCATATCCTTCACAAAGTCCAGCTCTGATCTGCCCTCCGCAGTGCTGAAATCACATTCCTTTACAACACAGCCAGTCAGCTACAATCTACACAGGGTGTATCTGCCTACTGCAACTACACTGCCGTTCCGACCAGAGAATTTCACAGGTCAGAATGGCAACATAAAAGCCAGATACACCCTGTGAAGGCTAATAGACTGTGTGTAATGGAATGTGATTTCAGCCCTATGTAGTGTGTGTGCGTGGGGGGGGGGGGAGCTGTATACAGTGCAGGGACGGAAGGAGCTCTGCCAAGTGACCTGCCAGGGGTGATCCCTATCTTCTGATTTCTCCAACTGTGATCCCTGTCCTCTGATGTAAGCAGGGCCGGCTCTACCACTAGGCGAAGTAGGCGGCCGCCTAGGGTGCACTGCCGCCTAGGGGCACCTGGCCACTGTTTATCTGTCACTGGCTGCTCTGCATTGATTCATGTAAAAACTGACACAGTCTGACTGAGATAATGAGATTGTATTATCACATCCCATTTGCAAATGTATATAGAAATAGGGACTGATCTGCCAAATAACCCTCCCCCCGACCCCCAACCCCCCTGAGGCTGTATTTGATGGGCACCAGTGAAGCTGTATTTGATGGGCACAGGTGAAGCTGTATTTGATGGGCACAGGTGAGGCTGTATTGATTGGCGCAGGTGAAGCTGTATTTCATGGGCGCTAGTGAGGCTGCATTCGATTGGTGCTGATCGGGCTGCATTTTATTTCCTCTGATGAGGCTGGGCAGGCAAAGGGGGTGGAGTCAGGGGTGGAGCCAAGGGGGCGGTAAAATGAGGTTTCGCCTAGGGTGTCAAAAATCCTTGCACCAGCCCTGGATGTAAGGAGGAACTATGGGAACTCTTAAGCTACTTTGAGTATCTAGGAGGGAGGTGGGTATATCTGCACGAACGGAGGAAGTAGAGGGTGGTAGTGGTGGGGGGGGGGACAAGTCAACTTTTGCATCGGGGCCCACAAGCTTCAAGCTACACCTCTGATGTTTAGGATATTATTGTTGGATGATCTCCGCACACTTTGGACACTTTTTGCACTTTATGGACTTTGAATATATGTTATGAATTTGTGTGATGTAAGAGGGTCACGTATTTGAATTATGATATTATGTCATATAGAGCTGCACGATTCTGGCCAAAATGAGAATCACAATTATTTTGCTTAGAATAAAGATCACGATTCTCGTGGCATAACATCTTACATATACAAAAAAATTGGGCTAACAGCACTGTTAAGTTTTTTTGAAAGTGTAATTTTTCCAAAAAAATTGTGTTTGAAAGACCGCTGCGCAAATACCGTGTAACATAAAATATTGCAACAACTACCATCTTATTCTCTAGGGTCTCTACTAAAAAAAAATATATATATAATGTTTGGGGGTTCTAAGTAATTTTCTAGCAGAAAATACTGGATTTTTACTTGTAAGCAGAAAATATGAGAAAAGATTTAGTCTTTAAATGGTTAAACTAAACAGTTCTATACACGGGAGTTCAACCCTTTAAACATTTGAAACTTTGTATCTTTTTTACTTCTTTTATCAACTTGACTTGACTCTCTGCCCAAACTTGGCAGTCTGCCCAGATAGGAGAGACTCAAGTCGCTCTGACTTTAGGAAAAGATTCCTGGGGAGACTTCAGGCGACTTGCGTTGACTTCTATAACAGTCAAGTCGCGCTGAGTCGCCCCACAAGTCGGACTCCATTAACTGCACTAAAAATCGCGGTAATACGTGATGGAGATCGCTGGGGGGGGGGGGAATCGAGATCGCGATTTTAATATGATTAATTGTGTGTAATGTCATATATGCCATTTCTTGTTTGAAATATTGTAGCACTGCACTTTCCATTTTATTTAAGTTTTATCATAGTGTCGGTCACCTTTGTGCTAGCAGCTTCACCTCTGAAGCGCTCACTGTGTTTGATTGAAATAAGGTGAACCTACCTGCCTGCTTTGTGTTCTCTGGCATGTAAACTGAGTTGTGCATGTGTGGCTCAGCTTACACCACCACCCTGCACTCTGTTTGCTGGAATGACTGACTCCTGCACATGCACAGGAATGACATCATCCTGCACCAGCCATTGAACATGGCTGAAGACTGGAACTCAGGAGAAAATGCCGTAGCAAGCAAGGGACGGGACCTTTGGAGCCAAGGTAAGCTTATGTAGTGCCCCCTGTGTACAGTAGGTACATTTAGTTGGGCTTCTCATGTAGCCAGAGGAGCCAGGGTTAATTTGTTGTTCTTAGTTAGGTTGACAGTGCTCCAAGAGCTGAGTTTCTGCTGCCTCCCCTTGGAGAAAGTTCTGGAACTTAGAGGGCGGAGCGGCAGAGATAAGGCCTCAATATTTATGGGATCTCTTCCAATCCCTGGGTGAGGATGGTTCAGAAGGTGGAAAGATAGTTCATAAATATTCTGGAGCCTGGCCATGTGGGAGCAGAGTCCAGGATCCAGAGGCCTGGAGGAGACCCCTGTGCTGAGGGTATCTGTCTGTCTCCAGGCAGAAGGGGCCATAGAGGAAGCGTGCAGAGAGATAGAGAGTGGTGGAGGAAGCCTCACACCCTTCATGCTCAGGTAGGCTTAGCTGAGTCACCCTGGGAGCCATTGTGACCTGTCCTGCAGAAGGCCTGTTCAGTAGTCACCGCATGTGCTGCAGGATCTTTACAAGGGATTGAGTACCCTCAAATTTCCTACACCCATGACCTAGAGGAGAAGCAGCCAAGTGCAGCACCCAGCTAACTTCAAGGGACTGGTCAAAGCTATTTAGCCTATTACAGCTACCCTACTCTACATCTCTGCTTGGGGTTCATACGTTGGAGCCAAGTGCTTTGGCATTTCTTGTGGATATAGAATACCTGAGATTAGGAGCGGAGTTTACCTTTGCCTGTTGGCTGTATAATCTGTCCCACAGAAACCCAGCCTTGTAACATTTCTTGGAATTTAGAGAGGGTTCATTTCATGTACTCAAGGTTTACTTTACCACAGTTCTGGGCATCCCGTATCAACCTAACCCCATCCACATTGATTCCTCTTATAAACTAAAAATAAAGCCCTTGGACTGGTTTCCGACTTCTGTGTGCCCACTGAAAATACGTGTTGCGTGCAAAGGGGGACCCAAGATCCAGCGACCCCTAAGAGGGCAGCGCTACATTTAGTTCCGCTTTAATATAGGTCCAGAAAGCTCTATTATTTACATGCAGCAAAAAATGAACATGAATTTCACAAAAGTGGCATCTGTTCTGTTCTGCTCCGATTCAGCAGGGGATCTGTTTACTGATCACCTGCTGGCTGGATTGGACAGTTTTGGTGAATTTGATTGAAACGACTGCTCTCACATGGTAAAGCAGTATTAGTTTATTGGGCAGTACATAACTCCAGTGTAACTCTTTTGCCTTGTGGGTATAGAACAGTAGGCAAAATAATTTGTTGTATTTCGTCTGCACAAAATCCAGAATCAAGAATACAAACCTTGGGGCCAAAGACATTTGAAAGAGAATAGATGCTTGAAATTCAAAATGTTCATCCAGAAATCATAAACCCAGAGCAGACACCTTCATGGCTCAGCAACATTCGCCAGATGAAATGAAACAGGCTCTGTACAAGGAAGAATCAAATACTCCAAAACGCTTTGGCTGTGTTATTTTTATAGTCTGGAATCAAACCACCGTTTTGTACATCTTTTCACTTGATGTGCTCCCTAATAGACGAGCAGAGCGAAAAAAATGTGTTTAGTTTCGTTTTGATTCGTTATTTCCATAAATTTGTTTAGTTAGATTTGTTTCATTCCTTTAATTCATTTTCGGAGTTCGTTTCATTCATTCGTTTTCAAATCGATTTGAAAAGTTTTCGAATCAATATCGAATAGTTTTCAAATTCAAAAAGTTTTCGAATTCGAATAATTTTCGAATTTGAATAGTTTTTGGATTTGAATAGTTTTCCAATTTCTAAAGAGAATAAAATAGAATAGAAAATAAAGGAATAGAATTGAAAAAAAATGTAATATAATAGAAAAGACTATAACAGGAAATAAAAGAATATAATATAATAGTGTAAAACAGAACAAAATAGGATAGATAATAAAAGAACAGAATAGAAAGGAATAGAATAGAATTAAAAAAAGAATAGAATAAAATAGATTATGACTATCTTCTGAAATTCAAATAGAATAGAAAAGAATAGCATTAAACAATAGAATAGAACAGAAATAATATAACCATTTTCCAAAATGCAAATGGAATCAATTCGAATTTGAATAGAATAGAAAAGAATAGAGTAAAACAGAATAGAAAGTAGTATAGAAAAAAACAACAGAATAGAATGAGTGTAACCATCTTCCTATGCTAATCTATTCTTTTCTGTTCTATTCAAATTCAAATTGATTCTATTTGAATTTTGGGAAATTGTTATATTCTTTCTACTCTAGTCTATTCTATTGTTTTTTTTATTCTCTTCTTTTCTATTCTATTATAGTTTATTCTATTCTTTTCTTTTCTATTCTATACTTTTCTTATGTATTCAAATTCATTTTTTTTCTATTTGAAAATTGAATTTCAGAAGATGGTTATATTCCTTCTATGATATTCTATTCTATTTGTTATTATTATATTCTAGTCTATTCTGTTCTTTTATGTTCTATTCTATTTTGTTTTGTTTTACTCTATTGTATTCTATTTTTTTATTTTATGTTATAGTCTATTCTAGTCTATTATTTTTTCTATTCTATTCCTTTATTTTCTATTCTATTTTATTCACTTTGGAAATTGGAAAACTATTCAAATTCTAAAACTTTTCGAATTCGAATTTGAAAGCTATTCAACTTCGAAAACTTTTCAAATTGGAAAAGTATTTGAAAATTATTCAAAAACTATTTGAATTCTAATTTCATGCGATTTCTTTTCTGTTATTTTGGATTTGTTTAAATTCGGTACTATTGTAATTCGAAAAATGAAAATTCGTCCGAATTTTAATTCAGAACGAAATGAACCCCACATGTCTACTCCCTAAGTCACCCATATACATTAGATCCACCTGAGAAACCAAAACCACCAGTACCATTGGGAGTTGAGAAGCCCAAGACCCAAGTGCATTCTTAAAAAATACCAGCTCTCCAGCTTTTTTTTTCTACTAGGCAAATTATGTTAACATTGTTCATAAAAACACAATGTTAGTGTCAGAACCTGGATCACCTACTGGTGTCACTGTGGTTCCCATGGCGGAAGGTTGTAGTTCTGGTGTCCACCAGCAGGTGTCTCCCAGAAGCCAGTAGATCCCAGTAATTAGTCTCCAGCTGATTTTGGCTGCTGGGAGGGTATTTAACCTCTCTACTACTATTACACTTTGCTTCAGTGTTTTGCCTGAATTTACGTGCTGATTTATCCTGCACCTAGATCCTGATCTTGCTTCTGCCCTGCATCCTGTACCCTGCTTCCTTACCCACTCCCCCTTGTTCCTGATCCCAGTCTTGGTTCCGCCCTTCCTTGCACCTTCATTTTTACCCTGTTTTTCTGTGTTCCCTATTTTGTATATTTTATATATTGTTTATTTGTTAGCAGGGCTGGCCCTATCATGAGTTCTGGTGGGTCCATGGGACCCAGGCGGCACTTTAAAAGGGGTGGCAACAGGGGCAGACTGACCAAGGACCCAAGGCTCCCTCCCTCTAGCGTGCAGTATCTGTGTCATGATGTTGCACTTGTACTGCTGGGGAGCGGGGCGGGGGGTGGAGCAGCTTCAAGGCAGGCTTCAATAGCAGGAGCACCCACCGGCCACTGCCTCTGCACTTCTGCTGAGTGTTCATTCAGGAAGAGGAGGATCACAGACAGTCAGTGACTTAACAGGAGTCCAAATCCAAATAGTAAGTAGTGCTGGGGAGCAGAACGGGGCAGGGCTGGGGAGCGGAGTGGAGGGTGGAGCAGCACAGGCAGGCCACAGGCTTCAATAGCAAGAGTACCCGCCGGCCGCCATCACTGGCCGCCATCACTGCACTGCTGCTGTTCAGGAGGAGGACACAGACAGTCAGCAGGAGTCTGAATACAAGTAGTAAGTACATGATCTTAAAGTAGTAAGTTGTCAATGAGAGTCTCTCATTGAGAGGGACTTGTCCTGATCTGATTAAAGTGGGGCATTGTGGGGAGTGGGCAGTGGGGGGATTTTTCCTCAGAGTTGGTCCTGTATTATTCCTGTATTATAAGAAGCTGGTAAGTGATTAAAGTGCTTGTAAAGCCACTTTTCTTCCTACAAGTGCCTTCCACTGTCTCTCCTTGCTCAGTCTCTCCTCTCCTCCCTGCCTGCCTGTCAGCTAATCACTTCCCTCCTGCTGCAAATAATATTGTTTTCTTCCTACAATCCCTCATGTTACTGTATATTACAGTATGTGCACCAGTGCATGTTATTTATAAAAAAAAATGCCCCTTCATACCTAATTTCAAAGTGCCGCTCGGTGCTTGCTCACATTATCACCCGCCACTGATCCGACAGCTACAGGGGGCAGGGCTGAGTATACCCGGCTGACATCAGCCAGCAGGAGAGCTGTGGGTGGTCACATGAGCGATGAGCGACACTCTGAAATTAGGTATGAAGCAGAATTTTTTTTATAAATAACATGCACTGGGGCACATACTTTAATATTATACAGGGGATTGTAGGAAGAAAACAATATGTTTAGCAGTAGGAGGGAAGCGATCAGCTGACAGGCAGGCAGGGAGGAGAGGAGAGATGGAACAAGGAGAGACAGCGGATGACAGAGGCACATAAACTGACCTCAGTGCTCAGCAGGCATGATAAATCGTGGTCAGTTTACAGGGGGGAGGGCAGAACCAGGCAGGATCAGCCAGGTATTTTAGGTAATACAGGGGGCCAAAAATGATACAGCACAAGCAATGTGCTATATCACATGTTTTAACCCCTTAAAGTCCGCTCCACGCAGATATACTGCGGCAGGGCAGCCCTCCTGCATGAAATCACATACAGGTACGTGATTTCGTGCACAGGGTCTGGGGCGTGTGCGCACGCCACCGATGACCCGCTCCCACTGTGATTGGACACAGCGGGAGCCAATCAACGGGTCCGACGGACATAATGTCTGCCGGGACCCACCGATCATTCTCTGGAGAGGTAGAACAGTGGTCTGCAGACCACCATTCTATGAGAGGGGAAGATAGAGATCTTGTGTTTCTGCTTACCCCAGTCAAAGCACATCCCCCACAGTTAGTAAGCACTCCCTAGGAGCACACTTAACCCTTTGATAACCCCTGATGTTAACCCCTTCCCTGCCAGTGTCATTAGAACAGTGACAGTGAATATCTTTAGCGCTGATCACTGTATTAGTGTCACTGGTCCCCAAAAAGTGTCAGTTAGTGTCCGATTTGTCTGCTGCTATGTCGCAGACCTGCTAAAAATCGCTGATCACCGCCATTACTACAAAAAAAATCCATAAATCTATCCCAACTGGAGGTTTGGATTTGATCATAATGGTATGTCATATAATTTCTGCATATAGACCAGCGGCGGCTCATCCATAGAGGCCCTGCCCCCTGCTGATTTCTGTAAAAAAAAACATAGGGCGCCAGGACGCGGGGTCCCGGCTTTTTTGGGAAACTTGCTGTCTTTTGACAGCAAGTCCCAAACCCATTGGTCGGCCTTTAAAGTGAATCTATGTGCGCCACCTCCAGCCAGTGACTGATTGGTCAGGTCACGGGGGCGGGACTGGTGGACGTGCTGGTGCTTGAACTGGGAGAGTGTCCAGCATGCACATATGTTATTCCTACGTTAGAGCCATGTGAGAGAGAGCAGCTGACTTCCCTGAGGTACCGTACTGCCGTGCTGAGTACTGGCTGAATATACCTGTGCAATACCGGTATACTGGCTTCATACTGTGATACTGGTTGCAATACCTGTGTACTGGCTGTATACTGTGATACTGGATGCAATACCTGTGTACTGGCTGCAATACCTGTGTACTGGCTGTATACTGTGATACTGGCTGCAATACCTCTGTACTGGCTGCATACTGTGATACCGGCTGCAATACCTGTGTACTGGCTACAATACCTGTGTACTGGCTGCAATACCTGTGTACTGGCTGCATACTGTGTTACTGGCTGCAATATACCCCACCTGTGATGCTGAGCTGTATACTGTGTCCTGTGATACTGAGCTGTATACTCCTGACACAATATGTGGAATACAGGGGACGGAGTGGGTGGATTCTATAAGGGGTGGGGCTTATGAGAAGTAGGAGGGGTCAAAAAAGAAGGGCGGGGCCTGGCACCCTCTCATCCTAAAACTTCACCAGCCACCACTGATATAGACAAGGGACAGACAGCGTTTCATTCTTGGACCCAGGCAGCACAATTTCTTGGGCCAGCCTTGTTTGTTAGCCATTTCATTGTTTGGTTTAGGTTCACGTGTATCTTCATGTTTGCTCTGTTTTATGTTTACTGGTGTTTGGATGGAATTTAGTTTCACTGTAAATAAATCTTACTTTAAATATATATAGACAAAAAACAAAGAATTCCAAGCTCAACTTACTGCCAAGTTTGCCACCAACCAAATTCACCTGTCTAACAGTAGCGTTTAAAAGGCAAGGGATTGGTTACACACATTTGCAAGTGTATGCGTAAGCTGCAGACCCCGACATGGCTCGCTGTGTACTGCAGGCCTAACTCTGTATAAGAGGATTCACAGTGGAAGCACATACAATTTAATGGATAGATGGAGGACAGGTGACTGGAGGAGCCCAACCCTCCTTAAAGGTACGGGAACAGACTAGACACCCTGGCAAATCTGGCCAACCCTGCTGCTGATTCCTGACAGTTGGGTTTTAACATCTCTTTAGAAAGTAGGGCTCAGGTTTTTTAACCATTAGTAGTCCTATCCAAACATAATTTACTTTTGTTATTCACACTAGAGAAAAGCAGTGATAACATTTAAAACAGATTCAAGTACACATAAATTGTGGTTAGTTGCTATATCTGTGCACCAATTTGTAGGCAGGTGCAGTCTATTTTCTCCACAGCAGGTGGCGCTCGGCCATAATGTCACTGTTGCCGGAGGGGAAGTCAGGAGGAACAAGGTTCCTCTATGGTTTCCTGGGTCACTGGGGAAGCTATCCGATTGGATGCTACCGCCCCAAGTGACTCAATCAGCCATCTTACATCAAGTAGAGCCTATTTAAGTCCCTGGCTCCCGGGTTTAGGCGTGCTTTGGCAAATGGACAGAGTAGGGAAAGGTACCCCATCTGTGAGGAACAGCAACAGCCCTAGGAAAGGTTCCTGATGAGGAGGGTAAGCTTAGGGCCTCATCTCTCTGACTGACTCCTTATAGGCACCAGACAGCCAGGCATTTGGTCCCCTCTCAAATGGCTCTGTAATTCTGGCTGGAATCTACTCTGTCATGCTACTGAACTGTAAATGTGCCTGGCTGGGTGGCTGTCCCTCGGGACTTTTTGTGAACTGTTGTTGCGTTCCTTCACTACAAGTTCTATTGCATCTGTTTGTGTGAATTATTGTCTCCGCACCATGCTGCATCCCACCTACAAGTTTGCGAAAACTCTGACGAAGTAGAAATCAGAGCCACTGGCAATGGTGGTCTGTCTTGGTGTGCTGGAAAACCCAGTACAAACCTGTGTTTCAATCTTACCACTCCAAAGAACAAGTCATTGATTTGCAGCACAATTTGCTGTACACACACTACATGAGCCATGCTGTGGGTTTGGGGTGGAAGAACTTGACAGAGTGCTGACCTCAACCCAATCGAAGACCTTTGGAATGAATTAGAGTGGGGACTGCGAGGCAGGCCTTCTCGTCCAACATCAGTGCCTGACCTCACAAATGCCCCTCTGGAAGAATAGTCAAACATTCCCATAGACACTCCTAAACCTTGTGGACAGCCTTCCCAGGAAAGTTGAAGCTGTTATAGCTGCAAAGGGTGGGCCAACTCAAAATTGAACCCTACCAGCAGAAGTTGTATTAATGAAGAGGATTGTCACATTTTAATCACATATGGATTGGGATAGTTGTTTCATATTACAGTATGATTTAATTTGTTAGATTATATATTTGAATATTAATCACATCACTTGACTGCTGAGATGCAATGGGCCTGGCATGCACCACTGTTGACACAATGACACCTCCCCCTTGCCCCGTCTCATATAAAAAAGACACACTTACAGCCATTGGGTTGGAAAGGGCAAGGCCACAGTTTTATTTAAATCCCAACACATAACATGTGAACACTTTAAACCAGTGCCAGTCACAGTTGTACTGTGAGCACGCTTTAACAAAGCGGCCTGTCCTTACAATAAGTGCTGGACAGACAGCCTACTTAAAATTTCCAGTCAAGGGCATAGCTCGTTACAGCAACTTTTAGTGCTGGCAAGGTCAAGAAACCGCAGCAAGTTGTGACAGACCATCCAAATTAAAATTAAGGGTGGGAGGGTGGGCAGCTCTTCCAGCCACGCTTTCCAAAAGGTCCAGAATTCCCTGGGGCAGTGCTTTTTCCCAGCTTAAGCCCAATTCATCCCCCATAACTTCTTCCAGTCCTGTGTGCCACTTACGCTCAGCTCCTGGCCATGCCCCCGATCAGTCAAGGCTCTCTTTCCCTAGATGGGCTCAAGAAGCCTTCATTTAGGATAATAATTTGAGTACTGTTCTTTTACAGCGAGTTGTTTAGAGTGAATGGCTACTTTTAAGTTGATAACTGGTTGCGCAGTGTATATTGTGGTACAATATGTTGATCGCCAAAAACGATATATTTGCCATCTCCATAAACATAAGAGAAAAAAAATAAGAGGAAAAATGATCCATATCATGCACTGTAATAAGGGAAATAAGCAGCAATATCGAACAGGTTCAGAAATACTTGGAGGAGCAAATGGGATTGGGTTTATTTCTGCATAATATCTGGAGGCATGCCACCGTGCAACTCATTAAAAAAAAAGTACAATTACTATTAAAGTTCATGCTGGTCAATAACAGACCGGGGAGACTTGGAGCAAGATCAGCAATTATGCTAGATCAAAGAGCAAATGATTTGTTTTCTGTTTCCAATCAATGACACTGCTACATTGCAGATCAACTTTCACTGTTAATTACGTTCCATATAATAAATAGTAACTATTGATGAAATTTTGGATCGATCACCTGATAGAATTCAGGCGCTCTTATGAAATACTGAACCATACAGCCAACCCAAACGAAGACGGCTATTGACTTCTAACGCAAAGTACATTATGTATTGGAGGGTGCCTGAATAATATTATTAAGAGACCCTGTCACCACATTGAGCAAGCTTTTCAATATGTATAGTATAAACCTATGGTAGCCCTTGTTTTCTCTGAAGGTTATTCATCCTTAGAAGGGTTATCAGCTCCATTATTCTTGCAAAGGATCAACACTTCCTAGATTGTCAGATCCTCTGACCTGTACCTGTCTCTTTCGCTTGCCCCTGCATTATCACTATGTTTTTGATGCAAGCAAAAAAATCATAAAACATTGGAAGCTAAAGCCACTAATGGTTACATCATCCACCCCTCCTTTCTGATTCATCCAATGAGAGAATGCATGGTATGCATTCAAAAATACAAGACATTATTCAAGTTGCAGAGATGCCAAGTGAATGACCCACTGTGTTCAGTATGCAGAAGACAAGTCACTCAAGCAGCACCTGAAATAGACCAGCACTGACTGCAGGGCTGGTGCAAGGATTTTTGACATCCTAGGCGAAACCTCATTTTGCCGCCCCCTTGGCTCCACCCCTGACTCCACCCTCGACCCCACCCCCTTTACCTGCCCAGCCTGATCAGCGCCAATGAATTGCAGCCTGATCAGCGCCAAATCAAATGCAGCCTCACCAGCGCCCATCAAATACAGCTTCACCAGCGCCAATCAATATAGCCTCACCTGTGCCCATGAAATACAGCTTCACCTGTGCCCAACAAATACAGCTTCACCAGCACCAATCAATACAGCCTCACCTGTGCCCATCAAATACAGCTTCACCAGTGCCAATCAATACAGCCTCACCTGTGCCCATCAAATACATCTTCACCGGTGCCCATCAAATGCAGCTTCACCTGTGCCCATCAAATACAGCCTCACGGGGGGGTGGGGACGAAGGGGGGTTTTTGGCAGATCAGTAACTATTTCTATATACATTTGCAAATGGCATGTGATAATACAATCTCATTATCTCAGTCAGACAGTGTCAGTTTTTACATGAATCAATGCAGAGCAGCCAGGGACAGATCAACAGTGGCCAGGCGCCCCTAGGCAGCAGTGCACCCTAGGCAGCCGCCTACTCCGCCTATTGGTAGAGCTGGCCCTGACTGACTGTATGCAGCACAGGCTACTACACTGAATTTCTGTATCCCCAGCAGCCCTCCAGATGTGAGATAAGACTGATTAAATGTAGGCAAGCTGGACCAATGTAAGTTTAAGAAAAGAAAAAGATATATCCTATATCCTGTAGTTCAGCTTTAATGTTTCTGTGCTGCAGTCTCTTTACAGCCTGTCCTTGTTCACATCCACGACAGTGATAACATGCTGCATGTATTTTTTCACAGGGCATATTTCCTAAGTGTTGCTGGTGTCAGTTTTGTTTCTTTTTCAAAGGAATTTTTAAAATGCTGACAACACTGGAATATGCCTGGGTAATGTATATCAACACAGCAGTTTTCTTTGGGTCATCCTGTAACAGGACAATTTACAGGGGCTGAGCGTTGTCATTGCATAATACCCTGCCCAGTGGTTTGCCGCCCCTCCCACAAAATATGGAGCACAAGCCGCCACTGCCCGTGCCCTTACAAATCTTTTAACCACTTCAGCTCCGGAAGGATTTCTTAGTTTAGGACCAGAGCACTTTTTGAGATTCGGCACTGCGTCTCTTTAACTGACAATTGCGCGGTCGTGCAAAGTTGTACCCAAACAAAATCTGCGCTCTTTTTTCCCACAAATAGAGCTTTCTTTTGGTGGTATTTGATCACCTCTGCGTCATTTCTGATCACCGCTATAAACAAAAGAAGAGCGACAATTTTGCAAAAAAAAAAAAAAAACAATATTTCTTACATTTTGCTATAATACATGTCCAAAAAAAATATTAAGAAAAACATTTTTTTCATCGGGTTTGGCCGCATTTACCAATGATGAGAATTAATTTATGAGGTTTTTATTTTTTTTTATATTTCACTAGTACTGGCGGAGATCTGCGATTTTTATCGGGACTGCAATATAGCAGCAGACATGTCGGACCATTTTGACACTTTTTTGGGACCATTGGCATTTATACAGCGATCAGTGCTATGAAAATGCATTGATTACTGTATAAATGTCACTGGCAGGGAAGGGGTTAACCTGCAGGGGCACTCTAAGGGGTTAACTATGTTCCCTCAGTGCATTCTAACTGTATGGGGGCTGGGCTGGCTGGGGGAGGGGAGTGATCACGACTCCCATACACAGGAAGCCTGTGATCACATCCCTTCCCCCTCTGTCAGAATGGAGATCCGTGTTTACATACACAGACCCCCGTTCTGTTGCTCCGGGGGGGGGGTGATTGCGGGTAACCAGTGGAGTCCGCCGTACCCGCTCCTTGGCCCCCCGGAACACACAATACTCGCTCTCGCGGCCACCTTCAGGTAACGGCGTTTCACGATAGGAGCCAAGTTGCTGCCGGCGGGCGGTCGGCAACTGGTTAAAGCCTATGTTAACCACTTCCGGACTGCCCACCATGGATATACGTGGCTACTTAACTGCCATAACCCCAGTATTTCTATCCACGCCCGCCGATCATCTTTCACATAAAAGTGGTCTCAGCGGCTTATTTGCCACAAGATCACTTTTATGGCCAGCAGGAGAGATGCCCCCCCCCCCTCCCGCCGCTTCCCGGGCATCTCCGCCTCTTTCCGAAAGCGGTGGAAACTATCCAGTCCGGTGGCCTGATGAGCAGGAAGTCGAGTGAGGGCAAGATGGCCCCCACTTGACTCTATGCCCTTGGAGGACCGGAGTGAAGTCAAACGTCACTACCGCCCTCCGGCCTTAAAGGGACAATTTTTTATAATAGAATATTGAATATTGCTTTTAAGTGTAAATGTGAGAACTGAGGACTTTTTGATCCCAGATCTCACATTAAAGAGGCCCTATCATGCTTTTTATCTATTACAAGGAATGTTTACACAAATAAAAAATAAAAAGTAAAATAAATAAGAAAAAAAAAAATAAGTTTAAAGTGTCCCATCCCTCCGAGCGCATGTGCAGAAGTGAACACATACGCAAGTCGCGCCCACATATGTAAATTGTGTTCAAACCACACATGCAAGGTATCGCCGCGATCATTAGAGCGAGAGCAATAATTATAGCACTCCTCTGTAACTCTAAACTGGTAACCTGTAGACATTTTTAAACGTCACCTATGGAGATTGTACCAAAGTTTGCCGCCATTCCACGAGCAGGCGCAATTTTGAAGCATGACATGTTGGGTATCAATTTAGTTGGCGTAAGATTATTTTTCACATCATAGAAAAAAATGGGCCAACTTTACTGTTTTCTTCGTTTTTAATTTAAAAAAAGTGTATTTTTTCAAAATATGGTGGAACACAAAGTATTGCAACAATCTTCATTTCATTCTATAGGGTATCTGCAAAATATATATATATATATAATGTTTGGGCATTCTAAGTAATTTTCTAGCAAAAAAAAAATGATTCTAACAAGTGTCAAAAATAGGCTTGGTCAGAACTTCATAAAATAATCAGTGACCATCAGTGGTCAGTAGTGGCTGTAAGTAAAAATAACAGCCCCAGCATTGATGGCCAATGACGGGCTGCAAAAATACCTCCCCAGTATTGGTGATCAGTGGTTGGCTAAAACATTAACTCCCCGCTCTCCATATTGGTGATGGGTGGCAGGTTATAGTGCTGCCCATGGCTGCCTAAATGCAAAAAAGGTGCCAAGACTAGGTGGGAGGAGATCCTAGTTCTGGTGCCTTTTATTGAATTGAAACCACCATAAATGGCACAGACAGCCTGTTGCTGTCTTTCCCTAAACTGACATATGCTGCACAATTCTAGTGATTTACCAGCAAATTAAAGGTACATGTCACTACAACTTTCTACTGCCATCTGTTATATTCAGAACTGTTTTTATTATACTTTCTGAAACATTTTTTTCTCATTATTATCTAGTACAGATCCATCTGATTTTTCATATCTAAGCCTTGTTAAAGTTCATTGATGTTTTCCCATTTTATATCCAATGACACAATTGAGACCGTGTTTCTTTTATGGTACTACTTTGTTTATAAAAAGTTAGAGAGTCTGGATGCACAAATCTTGCAACGACTGTAATGCCATTATTGCCTTCCTTCACTTGTACCTGTATACTTTCTTTCTTTTTTCTTTGTCTGCGATACAAAATTTAATAAAGTGATTATGGAAAAAAGATTAGAAAATGGAAGTCTTCATGGGTAGCCACACTGCATAGACGTCATTGGCATAACCAATAATTGGCTACCTTTTCTCAGACAGAAAAACAGTTTCAAGGTAAAGCTGGGAGTAGCCATTTATGATTGTTAGATGAGGAAGTCAGCCACAGCCCAGATTATGGAAGGAGTTCTGGAAACTGTGAGCATTGATTACTGTTATTGGGTCATTTGTGACTCTCTGAGATTATCCTACTAGTTAATGGTTGTGTCACAAAGTTCTCAGTAGGCTTGGTCAGAACTTCATAAAATAATCAGTGACCATCAGTGGTCAGTAGTGGCTGTAAGTAAAAATAACAGCCCCAGCATTGATGGCCAATGACGGGCTGCAAAAATACCTCCCCAGCATTGGTGATCAGTGGTTGGCTAAAACATTAACTCCCCGCTCTCCATATTGGTGATGGGTAGCAGGTTGTAGTGCTGCCCATGGCTGCCTAAATGCAAAAAAGGTGCCAAGACTAGATGGGAGGAGATCCTAGTTCTGGTGCCTTTTATTGAATTGAAGCCACCATAAATGGCACAGACAGCCTGTTGCTGTCTTTCCCTAAACTGACACAATTCTAGTGATTTACCAGCAAATTAAAGGTACGTCACTACAACTTTCTACTGCCATCTGTTATATTCAGAACTGTTTTTATTATACTTTCTGAAACATTCTTTTCTCATTATTATCTAGTACAGATCTATCTGATTTTTAATATCCAAATATGCCATTATTGCCTTCCTTCACTTGTACCTGTATACTTTCTTTCTTTTTTCTTTGTCTGCAATACAAAATTTTAAAAGTGATTATGAAAAAAAGATTAGAAAATTGAAGTCTTCAGGGGTAGCCACACTGCATAGACGTCATTGGCATAACCAATAATTGGCTACCTTTTCTCAGACAGAAAAACAGTTTCAAGGTAAAGCTGGGAGTAGCCATTTATGATTGTTAGACGAGGAAGTCAGCCACAGCCCAGATTATGGAAGGAGTTCTGGAAACTGTGAGCGTTGATTACTGTTATTGGGTCATTTGTAACTCTCTGAGATTATCCTACTAGTTAATGGTTGTGTCACAAAGTTCTCAGTATTTCATCTGCAGTATAAGCTTTGGAAGGTTGAATTTAAAAAAAAAGAATGGATGTTTCTTGTTTAACAACCGTTAGAGGTATTTTCCAGAAGAATAGCTTTCAGTGAAGTCTATTTTAAAAGTCACCGGAACAATGAAGCCACTACTGGCTTAGTCATTTGCTTTATCTTAAACTGGTGGCATGGTGAAATGTGATTCTTAAGGAAACTTCACAGGTGCTAACCCCCAATTTCTATGTAGTTCAGGCATCCATTCTTATTTTTTCTGCCAGAGCTTCAACACGACCTTGGAAAAAAACATCTGAATTAGAGACTTAGTAACTCGACTATAACCGGCTATCTGTGTGTTCTGCGTTCGCTATCTGTGCTCTGTGACCCAGAGTCAAATGTAACGTTGTGTCACCACTGAATCTCCCCCTGGAATGCAAGTCTTGTGCTTCTTATATTCTATTATACAACTTTGACTATGGATGTATGTACAGTTTAAAGTGATCCTTTCATTAGCCAATTAAACAATATGTGAACCCCTACTCTGTAAAACCACGCATTCAGTTTAAAGGATAAGTTCACCTTAAAAAAATAAATGTGCATTAATTTGCAATTAAAATAATGTGCTGTTATTATTTTTTTACTAGGAGCCTGCAAAACATGTTACATGTTCCACCCTAAAAATGGGTGAAACATATAACATGTTCCCAAAGGTGAACTTATCATTTAAAATAGAAATGAAAGGCAAAACAATTGCATATGTATATATGCACACTATATTACCAAAAGTATTGGGACACCTGCCTTTACACACACATTAACTTTAATGGCATCCCAGTCTTAGTCCGTAGGGTTCAATATTGCGTTGACCCACCATTTGCAGCTATAACAGCTTCAACTCTTCTGGGAAGGCTGTCCACAAGGTTTAGGAGTGTCTATGGGAATGTTTGACCATTCTTCCAGAAGCGCATTTGTGAGGTCAGGCACTGGTGTGGACGACAAGGCCTGGCTCACAGTCTCCGCTCTAATTCATCCCAAAGGTGTTCTATGTGCTTTTATGTCTAGCGTGGTCAGTGTGAAATAGGAAAGCAGGGGATCTGGAAGAAACACTAATTATTATTATTATTATACAGTATTTATATAGTGCCAACAGTTTGTGCAGCGCTTTACAATATTAGGGCAGACAGTACAATTGCAATACAATTCAATACAGGAGGAATCAGAGGGCCCTGCTCGTTAGAGCTTACAATCTAGGAGAATGAAACAATACAAAGAGAACAGGATACATTTCAACACAAGTACACGGTAAAATAGACACATGTCAGGAATATGAAATATTGGGGTAATATATCCTTTAACTACCCTCCCCAATATCATGTACTTTGTTCTCTTCCACTCATTTATAGCCACTAGTGATATACTTGAAGATATGTTTAAGAATGTGCTTTGCTCCCAATTCCCTATATAACATGGCTTGTGATTAGGCCAGTGCTATGTGCGGAAGGTGTTCATTGTCCTGTGTAAACTCCAACTAGTCATTATGCAGCCTTACACAAGGCTTTCTTATCTAGGTCTCTTTGACTGAATGGATTGATGTGGGAGTGAAGTAAGGTAAGTAGTACATGTTGCTGAGAGGGGAGAAGTTAAGTGAACCTTCAGGCTGAGTTCACACCTATGCGAATTGGATGCGGATTACACTGCATCCAGTTTGCAGACCATTTGAAAACATGTTGTTTTCAATGGGTCCGGTTCACATATGCATTCGCTCTCCTCATTGCACAGAAAACGTGTGCATTTTCTAAGCAGTGTGGTGCGAATTCCAGGTACATTCTGTTCAATGGGAATGCAACTAATTTGCAGATGTGTTCTGTTGTGAACAGGTATTTCTCCCCCTTCTCACTACACCCCTCCCCCCCAGGTCAGCTGATCCCTTGCTAGAATGGAGAGCAGCTGTTTCTCTTCACAGGGAGAATGGAGCTGGAATTCACACTGGACTGATGTGAATCCAACCTTAAGGTCTCAATTACACTGGGGTAAAAATAGATGATTTTACAGCCACCCTGACTGCCTGTGTGAAACTAATATGACAGCTGGAGCACATGCCATGGCTGTGGTGCTTCACAGGAATGGCACAAAAAAGGGAATAGGACAGTGCTGCAACCTGTATGTAATACATGTGATCGTATCACTGTGCAGCTGGCATCCAATGCCTGAAGGGCACCACAAATGTATATGTAGCACTCTCTAGTGTGCAACTAATGTAGGTAAATTTATTTTGTGTTTCATGGTAGTTGTGTAAGTCTGTATTGGGTCGAGTTACTCTAGGTCATGCTGGAGGGCTCTACGGGCAGGCCCCTGGTACCCCCCCTTTGGTTCTAGAAGCTTCTGGAAGTTAATGGGTGGAGGCCAGGAGGTCCTGATCTGCAAACTTGAGGGAATCTGGCCTATCCCCAGGCAGAAGGTCCTGGAATGATGGCTGGATCAGCCCTTACATATCGTGGAGGCCGGCCAGCAGGTGAGTCGGGTGGAGTGCTGAGGTTGCTGTCGTGAAGACTGGGAAGGAACCCCAGGGCTAGGGGCTCTTCCTTCAGGCTGGAGCTGAGGAAAGGAAGGAGAGGAAACCTAAGAGAGGGATCTCCATTACCTTTGGGTCTTGTGCAGAAGACATCCTGGCTGGCATGGGAAGATCTGGACAGTAGGAGATCTGAAAAGAAGTCTTGCCCAATGCAACAGGAATCAAGGGACAGTGTGAGTACCTCAGTACACCCAGGGGTGTACAAGGGGAAAGACTGCCAGATGTAGCATACTTTCAAAGGGACAGTGTTCAGCTAAATCCCAATCCCTTGCCCTGAGACATTCGTTGGAGCAGCCAGGTGATCTGGTAGTATCTGCAAGTGTCAGAACTGTGTTAGGTTCTACTGAGGAGACACAATACTCCTGCATACAGTTTGGGACTATGTGTTATTTCACTAAAGGGGAATGAGAGCTCTTGCTTCTTATAGAACCTTGCCACTAATCATTAAAGACTGCAATTATTCCGGAGAGAGTATAGTACAGGATCTTCATTTTTGTGTACATAGAGGAGGAAGTTGTCCTGTTGTCTGTTATTCTTCAAGTCAAGTTTGGCATCCCATAATCCCTATATCCTATCCAACTTGTTTTCCCCTAATAAAAAAACAAAAATAGCCCCATAGACTGATTCCTTGTCCCTGAATTAAAGGTGAAAATGCATGTTGTCTGGCTGGGCAGGAATAGGGGGACTCAAAATCCAGTGGCTCCTGCCAGGGTAGCACTACAAGAGCTTACTTTGTCTTGCATAAGCAAGGAAACAGTCCAATTAATGGAAACCCTTACTGAGAGAATTATGGGGGCTGTCTTTGCTGACCTCCTAGAAATTTTTTGAGTCACTGACCAAGTGTTTGCAGACAGCCAGTGAAATCTGAGCAATGTCAGCACTTCTTGATCTGCATACTTTTTCTGACTCCATGAATCAGAAAGTATCAATGTGAGAGATTTAGAATGACTGTCAATCAAAAGAGGCAAACATTGGCAGCCTCTTTATTTCTCATTCCATATTAAATCAAAAGTTTCTACATGCTTGGTCACTGTACAAACCAGTAAGCTTTTCAGGTTACCTTTCTTATTTTTCTATTTTCTTTTTCTCTAACCTTTCCTTCTTTCTTTTTCTTCCTGCCTTCCATTCTTTTTTGATTCCTATCCCTCTTTTCTTCCTTATTTTCTTACTCCCTTTCTTTCTTCCTCTTTGTTTTTCCTTCTTTGTTCAAACTCTCTGTCTCCTCTTTCAATCTAGTCCTTCTTTCAGCTCCCTTTTTCCATACTTCTTTGTTCTGCCTCTATTTATTCCTTCCTTCCTCCCTTCCTTCCTTCCTTCCATCGAATGCTTTTTTTCCTTCATCCCCTCCTTTCCTTTCTCCTTCCTTTCAACTCTCCATCCCTCAACCTTTCTCTCTCTTACTTCTTTCCATTTTCCTTCCTATCTACATCATGTTTGTTCCTTTCTTCTTCTATCCTTCCTTCCCCTTCGTTCCCTTTACATCACCCGCTTCTTCTTTTCTTCTTCCTTTCCCTTTCCCTTTTTCCTTTTTGCTTTTCCTTTCCCTTTCCTTTCCTTTCCTTTCCTTTCCTTTCTTCTCCTTTCCTTTCCTTCCCTATCCGTTCTCTTTCCCTTTGCTTTCTCTTTCCCTTTTTATTTCCTTCCTTTTTCCTTTTTCAGTTTTCCTTTCTCTTTCCTTTCTCGTTCATTTCTCTTTCTTTTCACTTTTCTTTTGCTTTCCCTTTCCTTTCTCTTTCCATTTTCCTTTCTCTGTCCCTTTCCTTTTCATTTCTTTCCTTTCCTCTCATCTCCTCTCCTCTCATTTGCTTTCCCTTTCCCCTTTCCTTTCTTTTCTCTTTCTCTTTCCCCTTTCCTTTCCTTTCCTTTCCTTTCCTTTCCTTTCCTTTCCTTTCCTTTCCCTTCCCTTCCTTTCCTTTCCTTTCCTCTCCTCTCCTTTCCTTTCCCTTTTCCTTTCCCTTTCCCCTTTCCTTTCCTTTTCCTTTCCTTTCCTTTCCTCTCCTCTCCTTTGCTTTCCCCTTTCCTTTCCCTTTCCCCTTTCCTTTCTTTTCTCTTTCTCTTTCCCCTTTCCTTTTCTTTTTTCCTTTCCTTTCCTTTCCTTTCCTTTCCTTTCCTTTGCTTTCCTTTCCCTTCCTTTCCTTTCCCTTCCTTTCCTTTCCCTTCCTTTCCTTTCCTTTCCTTTCCTTTCCTTTCTTTTCCTTTCCTTTCTTGTTTCAGTTGCTGTTATGTAACCAGTTTAATTATTGTAATATGGGCACATTTTAGTGGAATGATTAATAGCCCAAGGTAAGCAAATCATATAGATAAGTTATCACCCCGCATTACTTTTTTCCCGTATTGTGAATTGTGAATATATTTTTGTCTAGAAATGCTCTATTATAATCTGTGCAGCGGCTTAATGGAGGAGAGAGAAGTAGTGAAAACAATTATAGTTTTTTTATGGACTATCCCTACAAGCTTGAAAAGCTAAATTCCCATGATTGAAGAAAGCGTGTAAAGATAACGCATTAGCTTACATAAAGACTAATTAGACTTAAAAACAGTTTAGAAAAGCCATTCTAGAAATTACAATGTCTTTCTTTTTGGTGCTCTATGCTGAAGGCAGAATCTCAAGAAAATTAAAATATATATATATATTTGAAAAAAAAAATGGAAACGCTAATCCCATTACCTTTTTACTATCTGAAATAATAAACAGGGAGTTTGATTCTCCATATTTACCTGAATTAAACACAACTAGACTACCCTGAGCTGCAGAGCAGTAAACAAAGATACATGAGTGAGCGGGATGGAACAGAGAGAAAGTGGGGAGGAATTAGGGTAGTAGGAAGAGGTCAGGAGGAGTCTCCTTGACCATTGAAGGACCACTTGGGCTAAAGCTGGTTTTCTTAAAAATATGAAAAAATGTATTAAACAGCATTTTCAGTTTGTAGTGCTCAGATACAGTTCACTATGATGAGTTGTCATAATGGCCAATAGGAATATGTGTGCGAGGTGAAAGGGTGCAGAAAAGCTTCAACACTGCTGGGAAGTGCCAAAGCTTCGAAGGATAAGAATGGGAAAACTGAAAGCTATGATATGTGCAGTCCCCTCTAGGTACCTACACTCACTTTAAACCTGTCAGCAGATTTTTTTTTATGCACCTAAGCATTCTCAACTAGGGAGGCCCAGTAAGGGCCATGCCTTCTGTCCAAGCATCACCCACACCTCATGTGACAGGCAGCTAGCTACCCATTGCATCATTACATATAAATGGGCCAATCTATCAGCATTGGAAATCATGATAATCGAAACTCTAGTAGCTACATATAACAACGATCTTGAAAAGAGATCCGCACCTTGTAGACCTGTTGGTCTCCTCATAGAGAATTTTACCATTTGCACGCTCTTACATCTTCATGACTACTTAGACTATATTGTCAAAAGTATTGGGACACCCGTGTTTACACGCACATGAACTTTAATGGCATCCCAGTCTTAAGGGTTCAGTCAGCCCACCCTTTGCAGCTTTAACAGCTTCAACTCTTCTGGGAAGGCTGTCCACAAGGTTTAGGAGTGTCTATGGGAATGTTTGACCATTCTTCCAGAAGTGAGGTCAGGCAGTAATGTGGACAAGAAGGCCTGGCTTGCAGTCTTCGCTCTACTTCATCCCAAAGGTGTTCTGTCAGTCAGGACTCTTTCAGGCCAGTCAAGTTCTTCCAGCCCAATCTCGCTCATCCATGTCTTGGTTCGCAGTCATATTGGAACAGGAAGGGGCCATCCCCAAACTGTTCCCACACATTTGGAAGCATGAAATTGTCCAAAATGTTTTGGTATGTTGACGCCTTAAGACAGTGACGGCAAACCTTTTTGAGCCTGAGTGCCCAAACTGCAAAAAACAACCAACTTATTTATTTCAAAGTGCCAACACTGCAATTATCGAGAGAGAGGGGGCTAAGAGAGAGAGGGTGAGAGAGAGAGAAAGAGAGGGTGAGAGAGAAAGAAAGGTGTGTGATAGAGAGAGAGAGAGAGGGGTGTGAGAGAGAGTAGGGATGTGAGCGAGAGAGAGAGAGGGGTGTGTGTGTGTGTGTGAGAGTGAGAGAGGAGTGTCAGAGATATAAAGATAGAGTGGATGAGAGAGGGGGGGTGAGAGGGAGAGAGAGAAGGGGGTGTGAGACAGAGGGGGGTGTGAGAGAGAGGGGGGTTGAGAGAGAGGGTGTGTGTGTAAGAGAGAGAGAAAGAGAGGGGGTTGAGAGAAAGAGAGAGGGATGTGAGAGGGGGGCAAAGAGAGAGGGTGTGAGAGCGAGAGAAGGGGGCTGAGAGAGAGGGAGGAGGATGAGAGGGAGGGGGGGCTGAGAAAGAGAGGGTGACAAGGAGAGAGGGTGACTGAGAGAAAGAAGGTGAGAGAGAGAGAGGGTGAGAGAGAAAGAGAGGGGGTGTGTCTGAGAGAGGTGGGTGTGAGAGAGAGGGGGGGGTGAGAGTAGAGGTGTGAGAGAGAGAGAACGGGGTGTGTGACAGAGAGACAGGGTGTGTGTGTGTGAGAGAGAGAGAGAGGGGGTGTGAGAGAGAGTGGGGATGTGAGAGAGAGAGAGCGAGAGAGAGAGAGAGGGGGGTGTGTGTGTGTGAGAGAGAGAGAGGGGTGTGAGAGATATAAAGACAAGGGGGTGTGAGAGAGAGGGGGGTGAGAGAGAGAGGAGGGTGTGAGAGGAGGGGTGTGAGAGAGAGAGAGAAAGGGACTGAGAGAGAGGGAGGAGGGTGAGAGAGAAAGGGGGCTGAGGAAGAGAGGGGGTAAAGAGAGAGGGGGAATGAGAGAGAGGGAGGAGGGGGGCTGAGAGAGAAAATGGGAGGGGCTAAGAGGGACAGGGGCTCTGAGAAGAGAGTGAGGGGGGAGAAGAGGTCTGTCCTTATCTGCAGTCCCTTCTCTGTCCCCCTGTCCCAGTCTTTGCAGGTAGTCAGTGTATTATTGTGCCCGGTACCTTCCATGCCAGTTTCCATCCTTTATCTGGGGGAGCGCTCTGCTCTATTCCATACAGCGGCTCTCTCGCAGCCTGAGCCTCCCACCGGTCCTCGTCTTTTGGGCCCCCAGTCAGCCTGTTCTCTGGACCTCACTGTTGAAGAAGAGGTTTGAGGGGTCCAGGCTCCAGAAGGCACAGGGAATGCTGTGCCCACTGCTCACCTCTTCAGGGGTGAAGGAGGTGGTGAAGCTCTTCTCTCCCTCCCATGCTCTCAGGCCTGTAAACTTCCTCACAGAGGCTGCCCACTCACTTGTACGCATAGATTGCCGCACCTCACCGCTGCTTGCTGCTGCGCACTCACCGACACAAACCTGGATTCTCTTGCATGACCACAGAGATGGCTCTGCATGTCAGCTGTGGTATGCGTGCCATGGGTTCACCATCACTGCCTTAAAAGCTCCCTTCACAGGAACTAAGGGGCCAAGCCCAACCCCTGAAAAACAACCCCACACCATAATCCCCCCTCCACCAAATGATTTGGACCAGTGCACAAAGCAAGGTCCATAAAGACATGGATGAGCGAGTTTTGGGTGGAGGAACTTGACTGGCCTGCACAGAGTCCTGACCTCAACCTGATAGAACACCTTTGGAATGAATTAGAGTGAAGACTGTGAGTCAGGCCTTCTCATCCAACATCAGTGCCTGACCTCACAAATACACTTCTGGAAGAATGGTTAAACATTCCCATAGACACTCCTAAACCTTGTGGACAGCCTTCCCAGAAGAGTTGAAGCTGTTATAGCTGCAAAGGGTGGGCCAACTCAATACTGAACCCTACAGACTAAGACTGGGATGCCATTAAAGTTCATGTGTGTGTAAAGGCAGGCGCCCCAATACTTTTAAAAATATAGTGTATTTACCCATATAATGGCTGTACTTACAGTATGTGCAGATTGAATACCATGTGGAGAAAAAGTGTTTGTTTGCTAGATTCTGGTAATTATATCCAGCCTGGGATCCCCTCCCTAACTGTTTGGCTTCCTTACCCTTGAGGAACCTTCCCCTTTTTTCTTTTTCACTTTTCTCTTTGGCATTATTGTTACATTGGTCTAGAGCCTCGTACACACGATGTGATTGTTGTACGACCGCACCTCCAACTTTTGTCCAAATTGGCTGTCCATGATTTTGTCTAGCGTACTGACAGTAGTCAATAATCGTCCGGCAGAGGCGAACGTAGTGACGTGTTACGAGCGTATAAAGAGGAAGTTCAGGTGAATGTGAATTGTGAATTATGAATGCAGGTTTACACGACTGGACACTTCCAGCTCGTTCCTGGATTCCGAGCATGTGTGTTTGCACTTCCAACGTTTGTTTGGCCAACTTCTGTGCACACGAGCCGAAAATTGGCCAACGCCTTGTTGGCAGGCAAAAGTTTTCTAGTCTTCTCAGGCAACTTCTGTTGGACGATAATTGGAAATTGGCTGTCGAATCATGCGTGCTAACGGTCAAATTATTGGACAACAGGCTGTCGTACGACTGCTGTTGGCCGATAATTGTACCGTGACATTGAAACCTCAGGTTTTTCTTTTCATAATCATTGTAATGTGTAAAACTTGGATAAAACATTTGATCTAAATGTGCCACCTTGCCCATGCCACACCAGTGTTAATTTTTTTGCCAAATATATTTTCATCATAGTTTTCGTCAGCTGTATGTTTTCAGTGAAGAAAACTAAACGAAAATAAAATTAGAATTTTCAACAATTGATGAAAACTGTGACGAAGATCAATTCAAATTTTCACCAACAAACATAAACGGAACAAAAATGTGAGGGAGGAACATTTACCCACCTGAACTTCTGCTTTCCTCAGAGCTCCACCTGTCTGTTAAAGCCTCAGCCCCCTGACTCTGTCGGCAAGCTGTATTTGCTCCCTCTGTCTGATGCTTGGGAGTTCTGGAACAGTGCCCTGCACACCACAGAAGAGGAGCTTCTCTGCCGGATTGTGTCTGGATGTGACGTGGTGAGTGTTTTTCCTCCCAGCAAGGTAGCCATGCATCACAACAACTAAATCTGTGTCTGAAGTGCATGTTGAAACCTTAATAATTAATTAATAGATAATAACATGTTATTTAATTTTTTGCTCCAGGCCTATATAATGAGTTTGGAAATTCTAGAGAAATGCTTAAATAATGCAATACAATCTACCTAAAATCATTAGAATCATAGTTGGCTAAAATGTACTGAAGTTTTTAGTCAAATAAAATACGACTAAAACTAAAACAATTCAGATGACTAAAAATACAACTAAAACTAAAATGGCATTTTAGTGAAAAGACTACGACTAAAACGAAATCAAAATTCAACGTCAAAATTAACACTGTGCCACACACAGAAATGTAATTGGACAAGATGGAGAGGTGGGATGGTGGTGTCAAACTTTCCACCTCATTCAATCACAGAATGCTTTGCAAAGCATTCTCTGAATGTCCATAACGAATAGGCTACAGTTCTATTTAGACCCTTAGGTACATATAAAAAGCTCAAAAATAATGGGCACAAAAGGAACAGGGCAGTACATACCGTAAAAGTAAATTTGACAGAAAAGGGGAAGGCAATGTTGGGTAGAAATGAAAGATACAGAGCGGTTGCTGCTCCTCTTAACCAGGTCTTGAGTATCCTAATGCACATATATAAAACAAAACAGAAGAGGGCATCACCATCTAAGTGTACACCATTTATGAAGAGCAATAAAATGTGTAAAAATGCACTCACTGCCAAAATGTTGAAATAGGCATATCACAAAACCCAGATGGATGCCTTTTGGGGAATGGCCCTGGTGTGCAGAGATCGGCAAGGAATCTGCTGGTACAAGCCGAGTTGCATCTGGAAGCTGCTGGATTGGGGGAGATGCCAGCTGTCAGTGTTGGACTACTACGCTCCTGTTGGTGCTACTGGGCCCCTTCCAGGATCACCTTGGCTGCACAGCCTGGATTGGTTCCACTTGGCTCTCCAATGATGACATCACTACGTCAGCAGGGGGTGCAGTTACATGTTTCAGGACTGGCACACCCCTTTGTCAAACCAAGCAGCTTCCTTGCCAATCTCTGCACACCATGGCCAGTCCATAGCAGGCTTCCTTCTGGGCTTTGTGTTATGCATATTTCAACGTTTGGGCAGTGAGAGTATTTTTACACGTTATCACTCTTAATAAATGGTTTACACTTAGGCGGTGTTGCCCTCTTCTGTTTTTTTTTTTATTCTCTGAATGGCACCCATCCTGAGCAGCTAATCTCCTGTGTTCACAATACAGCAGGCCCACCACTTGGCATTGGACCTGGAAGCTAATGGAGATCACTGGAATAGCAGCATCTACTTCAGTGATCTCCAGCTTCTAGAGCAGGGTTTCTCAACCAGGGTTCTGTTGAACCCTAGGGTTCCTCCAGAGGTTGCTAGGGGTTCTTTGAGCAATGGTCAATTTCTACCACTCAGATAAATTCCCACTAACATAATTGTTTTTTTTTTAGCTATCTGTAATGGGGTAATGCTTCCCAATGACCACAAGTGTAAGGAGCATTCTTCCCATTGACCATCACACTAATGTATCACGAGTTGTAGATTTTCAATTTTTAGCAGGGGTTCCCGAGACCAGAGAATTATTTCAAGGGTTCCTCGGTGTTAAAAAGGTTGAGAAAGGCTGTTCTAGAGGGATCCCACAGGTATGGTATAGGCTTAGCTACATTGGTCCAAAAGGGACCAATGTAACTATGTAAAAAAATTACATACCTGAAATTCTTCTTTAAGAAAATTGTATACAAGAAACAATGCCAAACATACTGAAAAATACTGTAGATTTTGGGTTTACATACACATTAATGGTCTATTTAAAACTGCTTGCTGGTTCTTTCCCGGCCCAAAAGGATTCTGGGAAAAGAAGGTTCCTCCAGTGATTATGTGTACTTAGATTTTAATTATTTTTGACAGTAGAACAAAGTAACGTAGACAGCGCTCTAACAGAGACCCTACCTTCTTTCCAACATTCCCAGCCCTTTGGCCATAAACAATTACATCCTGTGATATTTCCTCTTGTGAAATCCTCAGAAAGGTGAACGTTGAAAGAATATATTTAAATTCATTGGGCTGACTTTATTAACAAAGAGCGCAGAGCCAGGGAGAGCCGGGCTATCCTTTATCGTCTGTGTCCAATTCTGTTTGTCACATTTCATGCGTCTGAAGCAAATTTCTTAATCAGAAAGGATTACAGCAGTTCATAGCTGCCAGTTTTTATTTTCCCATGAAACATGAAGAAAAGTGAAACTTGCATGGAGGCCTAATGCGACCCAGGGAAGCTTCTCGATTCCGGCGGGAGGATCTGGAAATTTATACAGCCTTTTCCTCTTATGAGATGTATTATTTATCACCATAAATGCTATTTTTACCTGAACAAAGAGAATAGAGGAGGGAGGTTAGGTGAAGGTGCAGACCAAGTGAAATTTGAACTTGGCTAAAAAATTTCATCTTATCTTTTTTTTTTCATTTTTTAGCTTTAGAAGGGTTCTTTTTTTTGTCTTTTTTACTTTTATCTTTTTCATGAGATTTCCTTTTACTGTCCCAACTTTTTTTCTGTTTCAAATTATTTTTATTTTTGCAAGAGAAGAATGAACAGCAGTATCACTTACATAGTCAAGACATTTGTAGGTGTATAGAAATATTAAAGAGCACAAGGTAGTCCCTCAAACACTACAAAACAAAAGGTTGATAGTTGACCTCCTGCTGGTGGCCACATACACCATGTGGTGATGGAGGTGGGATGTGAGCATTATGGATCTCATTGTAAACCGTCTACATGTTGGTGTATGTAAGATTTCTTTTCTAAATGTTCTACTCTCTGTAGTCTTTTTCTTTGCCTTGTAATTTTTTTCCAAACAACTTTGATAAACATTACCTGATTAAAAAAAAGAGGTGGTACAGGTAAACAATGAGTTGTCAAGATGCATTTTAAAAAATGGAGTAAGGAGCCCAAGCAAAGAGTCTGACTTCCATGGTTTTTCTGTCTCACTTATATGATTTCTTGTGTTGTATTGAACTGTATTAGGTTACTATTGCTTTGATGTATGCTGACATCGAGAGGCTGTTTTGGGGTACTACAACTTGTTTACTTAATTGAAGAGTTGAGCAGACACCTGGATGTTTGGCGGGTTCGGCCGAACTTCGCGAAAAAGTTCGGGTTCGGTACTGAACTTGACCCCGAACCCCATTGAAGTCAATGGTGACCCGAACTTTTGGGCACAAAAATTGCTCTAAAAAAGTCCTGGAAAGGGCTAGAGGGCTGCAAAAGGAAGCAAAATGGGGGTAAGAGTAGGACAAGTGTCCTGCAAACAAATGTGGATAGGGAAATAACTTAAAATCACATAAAAAAAATAAAAATTGGAGGAGGTGGATGTGGAGTAGGAGCCTAGAGCTTAAGTAGGCCGTGACCGTGGCGGTGTAGGTGGAAGTGGCGGTGGAGGAGGATAAGGTAGTGAAAATTGTTTAAGTTTGTTTTTTTTTTTTTCTAATTGGGGTAGCCCCCAAAATATTGAGACATATTAAAAAAAACAAGTATACCAATGGCTGTGTGAGGCCGATCTAAATGTCTATTCTGCACAAGGTACAGACAAGTCTTGTGGGATCCATGCCTGGTTCATTTTAATAAACGTTAGCTTGTCCACATTGGCTGTGGACAGGTGGCTGCGCTTGTCTGTGATAATGCCCTCTGCCGTGCTAAACACACGTTCAGACAATACACTGGCTGTAGGGCAGGCCAGCACCTCCAAGGCATAAAGGGCAAGCCCAATTTGGAGACCCAGAAGTTGAATGGGGCAGACCCGTCAGTCAGTACGTGTAGGCGTGTGCACACATACTGCTCCACCATGTTGCTGAAATGCTGCCTCCTGCTAAGACATTGCCTATCAGCTGGTGGTGCTGTTTGTTATGGCGGGCTGCTGACAAAGCTTTCCACATTTCGGCCATGTTAACCCTGCCTTCTGAGGTGCTGGTGGTGCCACAGCTGCGTTGGCGACCTCTTCCTCCTCCTCTGCCTTTGCCTTGTGCTTCCTCTGAGCCCCTGGTGTCATTTGGGAATGCCCTCAGCAGCGCATCTACCAGCGTGCGCTTATAGTCACGCATCTTCCGATCCAGCTCCAGTGAGGGAATTAAAGATGGCACGTTGTCCTTGTAATGGGGATCCAGCAGGGTGGCCATCCAGTAATCAGCACAAGTTAAAATGTGGGCAACTCGGCTGTCATTGAGCAGGCACTGCAGCATGTAGTCGCTCATGTGTGCTAAGCTGCCCAGAGGCAAAGACAAGTTGTCCTCTGTGGGAGGTGTATCATCTGTGTCCTCCTTATCCTCCCAGCCACGCTCCAGTGATGCCCACGAGCTGCGTTGGGTGCCACCCTGCTGTGAACATGGTTCCTCCTCCTCCTCATCATCCTTGTCCTCCTCATCCTCCAGAACTGTGCCCTGGCTTGAAAATGTTTTTACCTGGCCTATGCTAGTGCAGGAACCCACCCTCCGAGCCACTTGTGAATGACTGGCCTGATAACTGTGGAAATGACCCCTCTTCCTCCTCCTCTTCCTCCTGTGCCACATCCTCATCCATCATCGCCGAAGTGTTTTTTCAAGGAGACATAGAAGTGGGATAGTAACGCTGAGAACAGCGTCATCCGCACTGACCATGTTGGTGGAGTACTCGAAACAGCGCAATGTGGTACACAGGTCTCGCATGGAGGCCCACTCGTTGGTGGTGAAGTGGTGCTGTTCCGCAGAGTGACTGACCCGTGTGTGCTGCAGCTGAAACTCCACTATTGCCTGCTGCTGCTCGCACAGTCCCTCCAGCATGTGCAAGGTGGAGTTCCACCTTGTGGGCATGTCGCATAGGAGGCGGTGAGCGGGAAGGCCGAAGTTCTGCTGCAGTGCAGACAGGCGAGCAGCAGCAGGATGAGAACGCCAAAAGCGTGCACAGACTGCCCACACTTTCTGCAGCAGCTCTGACATATCCGGGTAGTTTTTTAGAAATTTCTGCACCACCAAATTCAGCACATGCGCCAGGCAAGGGATGTGCGTCAAACCGGCTAGGCCCAGAGCTGCTACGAGATTTCGCCCATTGTCGCACACCACCAGGCCGGGCTTGAGGCTCAGTGGCAACAACCACTCATTGGTCTGTTGTTCAATGCCCGTCCACAGCTGCTGCGCAGTGTGGGGTTTATCCCCCAAACATATCAGTTTTAAAACAGCCTGCTGTCGTTTCCCCCTGGATGTGCTGAAGTTGGTGGTAAAGGTGTTACGCTGAGCGGATGAGGAGGTAGTGGAGGAGGAGGCAAATGCCCTGCAATCCTCGGTGGCGGAAGGACATGCGCCAAACGGCTAGCTGCATCAGGCCCACCCGCCACTACATTTGCCCAGTGTGCAGTTAGCGAGATATAGTGTCCCTGCCCGTGCTTACTGGTCCACGTATCAGTGGTTATGTGGACCTTGCCACAGATGGCGTTGCACAGTGCACACTTGATCTCGTCCCCGACTTGTTTGTGCAGGGAAGGGATGGCTCGTCTGGAAAAGTAGTGGCGGCTGGGAGCCATGTACTGTGGGGCAGCCACCGTCATCAGGTTTTTAAAACTGTCCTTGTCCACCAGGCGGAATGACAGCATTTCAAAGGCCAGGAATTTTGAAATGCTGGCATTCAGGGCCAGGGATCATGGGTGGGTAGGGGGGTACTTCCTCTTTCTCTCCAGTGTTTGGGAGATGAAGAGCTGTAAGCTTCCATGGGACCATGTGGAAATGCTTGGGGACAGTGGCGGACATGGTGGCGTTGCTGTCACATGCTCTGTTTGCTGGGTGGCAGGTGACACTGGCACTGTAGAGGTGGAGGAAGAGGCCGAGGCTGCAGCAGAAGAGGAAGCAGGAGGAGGCCGAGCAGGGCCGATCCTAGGGTTACAGGCGCCTGGGTGCAGAAATATTTCTGGCGCCCCATGTGGGCGTGGTCATCTTACTAACCCCGCCCCTTTACAAACGTTTCTATGGCAACGGCTCAAAACACAGAGATGCTCCCCTAAGGAGTCTTAATTAACCTGGGATCCTCCCATGATCTCTTAACAATAATCTTTGCAAACATTTCCCCGCCCCAATCATTCTA
>BLSH010320214.1:156005-166520 GCA_018402905.1 Glandirana rugosa | reverse complement strand
AAGGACAACCACGAGACTCCCTCTCTAATAGTAAGATTTTGGTAGATGATGACGTAATCTCTGTCCAAGAACAACCACGAGACTCCCTCTCTAATAGTAAGATTTTGGTAGATGATGACGTAATCCCTGTCCAAGGACAACCACGAGACTCCCTCTCTAATTGTAATATTTTGGTAGATGATGACGTAATCCCTGTCCAAGGACAACCACGAGACTCCCTCTCTAATAGTAAGATTTTGGTAGATGATGACGTAATCCCTTTCCAAGGACAACCCCGAGACTCCCTCTCTATGGTTTTAGAATGATAATCTCTCCCTCAGAGCACCAACAAGAACCTGTCTCTAATGCAGTAGTAGATGGTTTTAGAATGATAATCTCTCCCTCAGAGCACCAACAGGAACATCTCCCTAATGCACTATAAGATCGTTTTGAACGCTAATGTCTCCCTCACAGCACAGACAGGAACGTCTCCCTAATGCACTATAAGATGGTTCTCAACGCTAATGTCTCCCTCACAGGACCACAATGAAGGTCTCCCTAATGCAGTCTGAGATGGTTGTGAACGCTAATCTTTCCCTCACAGCACTGCCATTAAGCTCTCCCTACTCTAGTCTGAGTCAATCTGACACGTGGCGCTATGTGACTCCAGCCTCATATAGAGGCTGGGTCACATGATGCACTGGCCAATCACAGCCATGCCATTAGTAGGCATGGCTGTGATGGCTTCTAAAAACAAATTAGTGAAAAGCTTGTTGATTGGCTGCCCAGCAGCTATAGAAAAGGCGCCAAAAATACCCAAATACCGAACCCAAACCTGGACTTTTTTTCAAAGGTCCGGGTTCGGGGCATGGACACCCTAGTCCGGTACGTACCCGAACTTTAAAGTCCGGGTTCGCTCAACTCTAATCAGAGCCTCCTTCCTCCTGCTGGTGATCCCTCTAGTGATGCATCCTAGAATTATATTCGCTTTTTGCCACTGCCTGGTCACACTGTTTGCTAATTTTGTAATCAACTGAAATAAGCACCCCCAAATCTTTTTCTTCTGTAGTGCTGGCTAACACTGTACCCCCACTGCTGTACTATCTAAGGGGTTTCTTAGTCCCTAAGTGTAATATTTTGCATATGAAACATTTAACTGCAGTCTTCACTGCTTTGAACAATCTTATAGCAATGCCAAATCATGTTCCATGTTACAGACACCTCCAGGGATATCAACCCTATTACACACCTTTGTGTCATCAGCAAAAAGACATACCTTGCCCAACAAACCTTTAGTTATATCACTTACATATACTGTAGGTTAAATCGAGCAGGACCCAGTACAGAGCCTTGTGGTACTCCACTGGTGACTGGTCTCTGTTTTGAGTGAACCCCATTTACAACCACACTCTGGTATCTATTCTTTAGCAAACTGCATATCCACTGAACCACCCAAGGGTTAAGTCCTAGCTTGTACAACTTTTGTATTAGATCATTATATGGAATTGTATACAATGTCTTGCTGAAATCAAGATATGCTATGTCCACCACACCACCCTCGTCCAAAATATTGATAATATAGTCAAAAAAGTAAATCAGCTTAGTCTGACATGATCTGCCCTCACTAAGGCCATGCCATTTTGAGTCTAGCAAGCTGTGTATTTTTAGGTGATCAATGATCCTTCTTTTCAGGAGTGATTCCATTAAATTAACTTTAATTGATGTTAAACTCATTTGCCTGTAGTTGCCAGCTTCTACCTTGCTGCCATTCTTGTGGATAGGTACAATAATAGCTGTCCACCAGTCATAGGGAACTTCTCCTGTCAGAAGAGATTGATTAAAAAGATCTGTTAATGGTCCAACAACTATATCTCCAAGTTCTCTTGGAACTTTGGGATGAATACCAACAGGTCCCATTGCTTTATTAAGCTTTAACTGAGGCAGTTCCTCTGCTACCTCTGTCTCCAGAATAGCTAAGCTGCATGCGGATAGTCCCTAGTCAGCAGGTGAGCATACTGTCCAGATTGACTGGGTTTAAGGAGGTGTGTCATTAGCAAAAAGCGGCATTTGAAACAGAAAAATTGTCAACATGAAAGTTTGGGCACCCAATTAGGAGGAAATGGATGGCAGGGACCATGGGTCAGGAAGGGCAGAGAGCAACAGAAAATAAGAATACCAGGAAAACAGTGATTTACAGCAAAGGGAAAAAGAGGGAAGGGGCAGAGAGGGGGAACACAACTTCCTCCAGGGAATGAAATGTATGTGCTGTGCCTACTTTTCCAAATGTTACTGGTTACTAAAACTGACCTGTTCCCTTACTGTATGTCAGGGGTGCCCGACCTCTGGCCCACCCCCCTCTGATATGGCCTTCCACCCAGGGCAGCCATCAGAAATTTTGGGGCCCCTTACACAGCTTTAGACCTGGGCCCCCCTTCTGACCACCAACATTCCCCAGGGCCCGCCCACTGGCCATCCCACCACATCCGTCCACTGGCCATCCCACGACATCTGCCCACTGGCCAGGGGTGTACACATGTTGCAGCCACAGTAGGAATTATGCACCATGTCACACTTACCAGGTGTAGCCTGCCAAGCATGACCTATTCAAGTGAAGTGAAGTGTGCAATGCATGCTAGTGTGGGATCCAAGGGGTTAAAAATAACAGTGAACAGGCAGCACAGCATTACCCGATGCTTGCAATAAGACTGGAGGTCCCAAACTTGGACCAGTTGTGGTCCAGGGGGCCCTCTCTATGTGACCCAAGTTTGGTATTTTTATCGCCTATGGTTCGTGAGAACGGTTTTCCCAAACCGGGTTCCCCTCTCTCATAGACTCCAATGTTAAGTCCGAAATTCACCCAACAATTGCCGGTCAATGACTGGTCACTTTGAGGACCCGGTACAGCCGAACCATAGGAGGTCTCAAACTTAGACCAGTTATTGCCCAGAGGGGTCTCTCCATATGACAAAAGGTTGGTATTTTTATCAGCTATGGTTCGGGAGAATGGTGTCCCCAAACCCGGTGTCCCCTCCCATAGACTACATAGACTCCAATGTTAAAGACTGCTAAAGTCTTTGTTGTAAGGGCCCCTTTGAGACACTGGGGCCCCTTACAACAGTACTGCCTGTACCCCCCTGATGGCAGGCCTGCTGCCACCTCCTGCTCTGGGAAGCCCATATTGCGGTTTCCCAACCCACCATCCCGACCATCAGTGTGAAGAATGGAGCCGGCACAAGAGGAAGCAGAGCCAATGCTTTCTCTATAGCGCCAGCTCCTGTCACAGGCGAAGTGATACCAAATGTACTCCGCTGGTGACCGGAGCGATACAGGAAACATCAGCTCTGCTCTCTACTGCACCTGCATGCTTCCTCCAGCGCCATCTCCTGTCCAACTGATGCTCTGGGATGGTGGTTCAGGAACCAGCCAGCAATACCCACCAACAGTACCTACCAACAGTACCAGCTAGCAGTACCCACCAACAGTATATGACAGCAGTAACTACCAGCAGTACCCACCAACAGTATCCACACACAGTACTTGCCATCAGTACCCACCAACAGTACCCACCAACAGTACCTGCCAGCAGTACCCACCAACAGTACCCACCAGCAGTATCCACCAGTAGTACCCACCAGTAGTACCCGCCAGTAGTACCCACCAGCAGTACCCACCAGCAGTACCAGCCAGCAGTATCCACCAGCAGTACCAGCCAGCAGCTCTGCATATGCATAGTGGACATGGACCTGTCATCTTCCTGCTCCGCTCATTGTGGCCCGCTCCTCAAAAGGTTGGGCACCCTCGACTTATGTGTACAAAATACAACAGCGGAGGGAATCATCCTAACCTGGTTGTACAGTTAAACTAACAGAAAATGATGACACTAAATAAATGAAAGATATCAAAAAAATCTAAAAAAAACAGGAAGGATTGAAGGGAGCTCCAGAGATATCACCTATACATGGGAGCCACGGCCCCGTTGTCTGCTATACATGCCATTGTCTTTTTTATCCAATGTAAGTGCAATTTTCAATAATAAAGTGGTTTTAAAGATATACTACTACTACTATGAGGAACCCCTTTATTATATGCAGGGACAAATCACAATCTTTCAATGGGCCATACACCCACATATGTTGGAAGTGTCATATAGTATCAAAAGTGGCAGCAGGAGGAAGAAATCCAAGTGTGATCATAACTACGTGCAGTCCTGAACGGTGGTGGGAATCACAGCATATATAAATGAATTGAACACAAGAGGAGCAAGATAAGAAAAAACATTGGATTCAAAGAATTTATTATCACAATTTATTTATTATCAAGAGACTGAGATATACACGAGAGGACATTGAAGCAGTACATATAGCCATATTTATATTGTTTATTTAGATTTTTTTTCTATAATTTATAAAATCTTTATGATTCACTTGTTTTCTATATTGTCCACATATTGAGTTGGAATTTACATATTGTTTCATTAGTATTATTGTATTGAAGAGGTAACAGTTGGTTATGAGGTAGGCAGAGCAGTGTCACATTGAATTTAGATTTTCTTATACAGGTTGTGGGAGCACAATTTACTGTTTGCAGCCACCTACACACTCATTAATACATATTTATCAACACAGACAATTTTTCACATAATATTGGCTTAATAAGTAGCGTGGGATTGATAATTTATATAATTCTTGTTTATTAAATTAAGATCTATGTTTTTTCTGTTTGTTTTGTTTTTTGGCACATTAGCCCTGATGAAGGGGGAGGCTGTTCCACCAAAACTCTATATTGGTGGTCTCCAAACTGCTGCGGCCTAGCAGCTGATGTTTTGCCTTTATCCAGCCTGCAGAGCACCATTTCTTCTACTAACACCAACAGTGGGGCATTCTTCCTGCCAATGACACCAATGATGGGGCAGTTTTCATCCCACTGACACCCATGATGGGGCACTATTGCTCCCACTGACACCAACAGTGGGGAATTATTCCTGACAATGACGCCAGTGATGGGGCAATATTCTTCCCACTGACACTAATCGTGGGGCACTATTCCTCCCACACTTACATCAATGATGGGGCACCATTCCTCCTACTGACACCAACAGTGGGGCATTATTCCTGCCAGTGACACCAATGATGGGGCAATATTCCTCCCAATGATGGGGCACTATTCCTCCCAAACTGACACCAATGATGGGGCACAATTCATCCCACTGACACCAACAGTGGGGCATTATTCCTGCCAATGATACCAATGATGGGACACTATTCCTCCTACTGCCACCAGCGGGGGGGGCATTATTTCTGCCAGTGACGCTAATGATGGGGCAATATTCCTCCCATTGATGAGGCACTATTCCACCCACACTGACACCAATGATGGGGCACCATTCCTCCTACTGCCACTAACAGGGGGGCATTATTCTTGGCAGTGACACCAATGATGGGGCAATATTCCTCCCAATGATGGGGCACTATTCCTCCCATACACTGACACCAATGATTGGACACCATGCCTCCCACTGACTTCAACAGTGGGGCACTATTCCTGCCAGTGACATCAATGATGGGGCAATATTCTTCCTATTGATGGGGCACTATTCCTCCCACACTGACACCAATAATGGGGGACCAGTCATCCTACTGCCACCAACAGGGGGGCATTATTCCTTGCAGTGACACCAATGATGGGGCAATATTCCTTCCAATGATGGGGCACTATTCCTCCCACACCTACACCAATGATGGGACACCATGCCTCCCACTGACTTCAACAGTGGAGCACTATTCCTGCCAATGACACCAATAATGGGGCAATATTCATCCCACTGACACCAATGATGGGGCATTATTCCTCCCACACTGACACCAACAACGGTATACCATTTTGTGCACTAAAACCAATGATGGGGCATGGTTTACTTCCACTGATGCTGGGGCATTTTCTACTCTCAGTGGCCACAGCATGGCCCCAGCCAGGACAGTTAACTGGCCCTTTGTTTAGAAAGTATCTCTATACCAGGGGTCTCCACATTTTCTAAGCAAAGAGCCAGTTAATTGTGTTTCAGGCTTTAGGGGGGCCGGACTGGGGCCAGTGGGATTAGAAAACTCCCCGGCGCCAGTGGGAGTAATCAATGCCCCATCATTGGCTTTAGTGGGAGAAATGTTGCCCTTTTGTTGGTATTCAGGGGAGGAATAATGTCCCAGTGCTGGTGTCAGTGGAAGAAATAGTTACTCAAGCGCCAAATAAAGGCAAGCAAAGGGCCACATTTGGCTCACGGGCCACAGTTTGGAGACTTCTACTCTATACCATCAAAAGTTTGGCCTGAAGTGTCTTGAACTTTTGTACTGATCCCTCCTCAACATTCATGCCATGGCCCTAAGGAGGCTGAGTTACTATAATAATGCAATCAAAGCCACACCTGTGCAGCCTCATCATTGGAAAGCCTTTGCTTCCTGTGATGAGGAACCATCACAGAGTACATTATATTCAGAGGAACTCTGTAAAGGAGTCCTGTGCTGTCAATTGGTGCCACTTGGAAATCTAATGAGGGTTTGATATGTGAATTATCATAGTGGATTGGGAAGCACAGGAATCAGTCAATGAAAATGCATTTCTATAAGAAGCAAAATCAACAAGGTGTGAGTTTATTGCATGGTTTATTTATCATTAAAGGTTAAACTACATACAGCACATATTTAAAAGTTAATAGTCAAAACTGACAAACAGTATTTGTGGTTTTAAATAACCACCATTTTTTTAATAGCAACTATTGCATTAGACAACTAAACGCCATCGTGTTTCCTGCTAAGTGGTACTTATTTTTAAAATGTTAATGAATTGTCTTTAAAACATAAGAGCGTTCAAATTATTTTAGCTGAAAAAATGTCAAATGAAAAGTAAGAATTTGCATCTATTTAGCACTTGTCATAAAACAGCTAAACATCCTTTTAGGAATGCAATAAAATCTAATTTTCACTGAATATTTATTACCTACAAAAATTCTAAAATGTTTTGATAAATTTAATTGAATATACAAGCTGAAGTTTTCCTCCTGGGCACACCAGGCATACAGTAGCCCTAATGGGGTAAATATATACGTGACTGAGAATCTAAGCCTTCTAGTATTATTATTATACAGGATTTATATAGCGCTAACAGTTTGGGCATCACTTTACAATTAAGGGAGACAGTACAGTGCAATAGAATAAAAAGGGTTAGAAAGGCCCTGCTTGTGAGAGCTTACGATCTAAAAGAGCTGTCTTCCTTGAATCTAAACCATGGGATTGGCGCTGTTTGCCTCCAGTACGGGCAGCTGAGGACTTGGTGCAGAGGATCCAAATTTAGCAAGGTGAAAATGCTAAAAAATAGTTATTTAGTGCTAAGCTATAATTTAGTGTTATAAATGAACAAATGGAGTGATGCTGTGCTGTTAATGCTACTGTGCTACAACTAAATTATTTATTACATAAATGAAATATTGTGTGGTCTGTGTACATAAAAGCATAACCAATATCAGTGATTATCCACAAATACAGCATATGTGAGCTAAAATAGCTCCAATTCTTGCAGTGAGTAAATATACATTCATAATGCTCTAATTAATACAATTGTCCTATAATGTTTCAAATAAAAATGAACAATATCTAAATTCAGTCTCTATACAAATACAGTGCAGTGGTCATGGGACTTTAAATGAGGCAGGTCACTAAAATACAAATTGACACAATTACATTAACATTGAATCAACTTCCAGATGTACTTTAGTACAGACATATACAGCAAGAGCTGACATAGAGAAATTCATATATGATAAAATAATTCATATTGCAATGATGTTGGTAAAATTCATAGAAGTAGTACATGATTGATCTATATTATAATATAGCAAATATAACTTGGCATCTCTGTAAGTCTATGCGTTTCGTGGATCCTTGTCCACTCATCAGGAATTTGATGCAGAAGAATATTTATAAATGTAGGTTTATGTTAGAATGAACAAAAAAGAAAAAAAAAAATCTCATATATATGTATAAAAGTGGTGTAGTGGATAGTTCTTTCACCTAGCAGCAAAAGGGTCGCTGGTTCGAATCCCAACCACGACACTACCTGCCTGAAGTTTGTATGTTCTCCCTGTGACTGCGTGGGTTTCCTCTAAGTACACCGGTTTCCTCCCACACTCCAAAGACATGCTAGTAGGTTAATTAGTTCCTGTCTAAATTGTCCCTAGTATATATGTAAGTATGAATGTGAGTTAGGGACCTTAGATTGTAAGCTCCTTGAGAGTAGGGACTGATGCGAATGTACAATGTATATGTAAAGCGCTGCATAGGTTGATGAGGCTTTATAAGTACCTGAAATAAATAAACAAAATAAAAATAAAAGGGGTATAGTGAGGAAAGGGAAAAAAGAATTTCAAAAGGATGACCTTGTTGCTTACATGTCAGCTCAAGGGGTAGACCCAACAAAAAGGGGAATGAAGGTACCAAGGCAACCGTCTATCCTGGGGCTGTGGCGGAATAAACCGCCCGGGCCAAGGGGGCAGCCAAAGGGCAGGCCAGAGCATAAAGGTGCAATTCCATGTAGTGTGAAGACCCATAAGGACCATACTGATTTAAAAACAAAATTGTAGTGTCTATCAAGGTATGATATGTATATATATTAAATAAAATTAAAGATATTTTAGGATGGTGTCAAGTGATATGTCCAACAGTTCCAAGAGAAACTCCGAGGTGAAAAGAGTGTTTATGGGAAAAACCAAAAGATCCTATGTGACCAAAAGCTGGATGAGGAAAGGAACCATGTGAGTGAACAAGTAGAAAAAAGAAAAAGGGATAAGAAAAGGCACAAACCATAGACCAAATGCCCAATAAAAACAAAATATAATGACTAACGAAGTAAAAAAGTGTGAGTGCAGTGGCGATAAAGTGGCCCCACAGATTATTACCTGTAGTATTCGGTGTATTCGGTGTTCTAGAAAGGAATCCCAGTGTACTCCCCATGTGGGGAAATGACAGACAGATAATGTGAGGTTCTGGCTGACCTCAGCTTTAACCCCCATGTCCACGGGCGGGTCCCAGCCAGTGCCATGAGGACGCCAAAACAAAGGGATGGGGAACGGTGAAGGACAGTCCCACAGCCAGCGCTTTGCCGGGAATGGGTCACACCAACTCACTCACTGTATTTGCATGTATACATTTAGGGTTGGGGGCATGACACCGTGTATGCCTCAGATCATATATCTTTGTTTAATAAATTCAATCTCTCTTTGCCTTTTTTTGCGTGACTTTCACAGGGGATTTTCCTGAGGAAGTCAAGTGACGGTGACGTAACACATGGAGCGTGTGCAGAGGCACACGAGGGACCAGAAGTGACGTAAGAGGACCTGTTTGTCTGGTTCTCATGTTTTATGATTGTAAATAAGAGTTATGGTCATTTTAGTCTAATAAATGAAGACGTTTTAACAATATTACACTATGGGGGGATTTTTTTATGTTTCCATAACTTGGGTGAGACTAACCCTGGAGCATAGAGGAGCAGCTTAAAGGAAAAGGCACCCAATAACACATCTACAACAGTGGGAACTCTTACTAAAAGGACCCCCTACTGGAGGGAAGCCATAGAGGGATCCATGCATTTGAAGGATTCATGTTTTATGCTGGGACGCAAGTAAAATGTAGGTAAGAGTTCTGAAAGCACAGTGTTGATTGAGTGACACAGATATCACACATTTTTTAAGCACAAGAGGTGATGGGCAAAGAAAAGACAATGAGAAACTGAATTTATATATTTTTATGTGACACATTATGGGGCAATTTTATTAATTAGAGGATTATCAATGTATATTCACTCACTGTAAGAGTTGGAGCCATTTTAGCTCACATATGCTGTATTTGTGGATAATTAATGATATTGGTTATGCTTTTATGTACACAGACCACAAAATATTTAATTTATGTAATAGATAATTAAGTTGTAGCACAGTAGCATTAACAGCGTAGCAACACTCCATTTGCACATTTAGGCACACCATAGTTATGGGAACACTATAGATGTAATCCATTTGTTATTATTTGTTATAAAGTCACTGATTGATAGTGTGGGATTAACACTCATTTTTTTGAATTTAGTGTTAGGGTTTAGTGTTAGGGTCAGGTATGTAGAAGCTTTAATTTTTTTTTCATACAATGAATTTTTAATTGCTTTTCTGAGTCAGTAAAATAATAAATAAACATCACTATAAAGGCACAAGTAGCGTACATTATCAGGTCTTTAAAGGCAACATAACCATAATCAGTACAGCATTTGAATGGTGCAAAGTAACCATAATCATAAGTAGTGTTTAAGCAACAGGACAACAGTAATGTCCATACCTGGGGGAAAAACACTAGAAAGCTAGTGTAATTACAAAGGGGGAGGGGGGGGCAGGAGGAAAGAAGGTAGGTACATCTCTCTTGGGAATCATCCAGGGAAGTGGTCTCCAGGGCTGGCCCAAGACATTGTGCTGCCTGGGTCCAAGAATGAAATGCTGGGGGGGGGGGG
>BLSH010320214.1:141874-155995 GCA_018402905.1 Glandirana rugosa | reverse complement strand
GCCCCCCCCCCCCCCCCAATAAAAAAAATCACACCCACCAAAATGATAATTAAAACTAAAATTACATTTATCAGGAGATCAGATTTACATGCTACAGCCCCTTATCTATATGCAGAAATGATATGACATGCAGGGGTTGATTTACTAAAACTAGAGAATGCAAAATCTGGCGCAGCTCTGCATAGGAACCAATCAGCTTTCAGATTTTTTGTCAAGGCTTAATTGAACAAGCTGAAGTTGAAGCTGATTGGCTACCATGCACAGCTGCACCAAATTTTGCACTCTCCAGTTTTAGTAAATCAAACCCACAGTATCTTACAAAAGTGAGTACACCCCTCACAATTTTGTAAATATTTTATTATATCTTTTCATGTGACAACACTGAAGAAATTACACTTTGCTACAATGTAAAGTAGTGAGTGTACAGCTTGTATAACAGTGTAAATTTGCTGTTCCCTCAAAATAACTCAACACACAGCCATTAATGTCTAAACCACTGGCAACAAAAGTGAGTACACTCCTAAGTGAAAATGTCCAAGTTGGGCCCAAAGTGTCAATATTTTGTGTGGCCACCATTATTTTCCAGCACTGACTTAACTCTCTTGGGCAGGAGTTCACCAGAGATTCACAGGTTGTCACTAGAGTCCTCTTTCACTCCTCCATGATGACATCACTCACACTGGTGTGTGTTAGAGACCTTGCGCTCCTCCACCTTCTTTTTGAGGATGCCCCACAGATTCTCAATAGGGTTTAGGTCTGGAGACATGCTTGGCCAGTCCATCACCTTTACCCTCAGCTTCTTTAGCAAGGCAGTGGTCATCTTGGAGGTGTGTTTGGGGTCGTTATCATGTTGGAATACTGCCCTGCAGCCCAGTCTCCGAAGGGAGGGGATCATGCTCTGCTTCAGTATGTAACAGTGCATGTTGGCATTCTTGGTTCCCTCAATGAACTGTAGCTCCCAGTGCTGCCAGCACTCATGCAGCCCCAGACCATGACACTCCCACCACCATGCTAGACTGTAGCCAAGACACACTTGTCTTTGTACTCCTCACCTGGTTGCCGCCACAGACGCTTGACACCATCTGAACCAAATACATTTATCTTGGTCTCATCAGACCACAGGGCATGGTTCCAGTAATCCATGCCTTTAGTCTGCTTGTCTTCAGCAAACTATATGCTGGCTTTCTTGTGCATCATCTTTAGAAGAGGCTTCCTTCTGGGACGACAGCAATGCAGACCAATTTGATGCAGTGTGCGGCGTATGGTCTGAGCACTGACAGGCTGACCCCCCACCCCTTCAACCTCTGCAGCAATGCTGGCAGCACTCATACGTCTATTTCCCAAAGACAACCTCTGGATATGACGCTGAGCATGTGCACTCAATTTCTTTGGTTGACGATGGCGATGCCTGTTCTGAGCGGAACGTGTCCTGTTAAACCACTGTATGGTCTTGGCCACTGTGCTGCAGCTCAGTTTCAGGGTCTTGGCAATCTTCTTATATCCTAGGCCATCTTTATGTAGAGCAACAATTCTTCTTTTCAGATCCTCATAGAGTTCTTTGCCATGAGGTTTCATGTTGAACCTCCAGTGACCAGTATGAGAAAGTGAGAGCGATAACACCAAATTTAACACACCTGCTCCCCATTCACACCTGAGACCTTGTAACACTAACGAGTCATATGACACCAGGGAAGCAAAATGGCTAATTGGGCCCAATTTGGACATTTTCACTTAGGGGTGTACTCACTTTTGTTACCAGCGGTTTAGACATTAATGGCTGTGTGTTGAGTTATTTTAAGGGGACAGCAAATTTACACTGTTATACAAGCTGTACACTCACTACTTTACATTGTAGCAAAGTGTAATTTCTTCAGTGTTGTCACATGAAAAGATAGAATAAAATATTTTTAAAAATGTGAGGCGTGTACTCACTTTTGTGAGATACTGTATGTGTGCTGGTTGTATCCTCATGTGTTCCTCGAGTGTTAGGGAAGTGGGAGAGTTAAAGTATATGTAATCCCAATCATTAAAATTTCATACAAGCTTTATTATGTTAATAAAATCTGAAAATGTATTTTCTTTCAATGGTTTTTATTCGGATTTATCAGAAAAGGGTTTTCGATTCTGATAGCATTGTAAATTTGGGATAATACTGCACAGGGTTGACAGAATAGTTGAGATAAAAATGTATTTTCCCCATATTGACTGGGTTACCGATATATATAATTTAACAGAGTGTTAAGAAAATGTAATAAACGACCCCTAAGTAGAGTATCTAACTGAGCAGTAAATGAGGAAACATTGATCCTAAAAGTTAGAATGATGGCTTCTGAAGGACTGAAGCATTACAAACAGGAAGTGTGGAGTTGTAGAGAAAAACGTAGAGGACTGATCAGTGTGGGGACTACCATCTTGATTGTTAACTTGCATACAGGCCATGGTGGTTGAGTGCATTACTTATTATTTTCTTTGAAGTAATTGTACCTGCTAATGTCAGGTCTTTTTGAATCTCTCCACAAATGGTCCTTGACTCTTGGACAACTCTTCTGATTCTTTTCACTGCTCTGTCAGAAATCTTGCGAGGAGCACCTGGTCATGGGCAGTTTATGGTGAAATTATGTTCTTTCCACATTTGGATTATTGCCCCAAAAGTGCTCACTCTAATATTCAGAAGTTTAGAATTCCTTCTGTAACCAATGCCCCCAGTATGGTTTGCAACAGTAAGGTTGCAAAGGTCTTGAGAGAGCTCTTTGCTTTTACCCATCATGAGATGATTCTTGTGTGACACCTTGGTAATGAGACACATTTTTTATAGGTTGAGACTGAACCAGCTAATATTCATTTGCACTGAAAAGGGGCAGGATTGCTTTCTAATTGATAAATGACAGCGGGTGTCTTGGCTTTCCATGCCCTTGTACACCCCCCTTTCTTCATGTGTTCAATACTTTTTCCATGTGCCATTCTATTTTATTACACATAACTTAATTTCTGAACTTATTTATTTTGGTTTCTTTGCATGTATGGATTACACGGGTTGTTACCGACATGTGGTGAAAATTTCATGTCAATAGCACCTTTAATAATACACTATATTGTTAAAAGTATTGGGACCCCTGCCTTTACATGCACATGAACTTTAATGGCATTCCGGTCTTAGTCCATAGGGTTCAATATTGAGTTGGCCCACCTTTGCAGCTATAACAGCTTCAACTCTTTTGGGAAGGCTGTTCACAAAGTTAACTGGAACTAAGGGGCCAAACCCAACCCCTGAAAAACAACCCCACACCATGCATGCACACCTAAGCATGCTCAACTAGTGAGGCCCAGTAAGGTTCCTACCTTCTGCCTCAGCATTGCCCACACACACGGCACCTACCCATTGCATCATCACATATAAATGTGCCCATCTCCCGGCATTGGAGACAACAATTTTTCCATATATCTTGGAATGGGCCCAGATCCTTAATGAAATCATGATAATGGAAATCCTAGTGGCTACAGATAACAACGATCTTGAAAAGATCCGCACCTTGTAGACCTGTCGGTAGGCTCATAGAAAATTTTACCACTTCCACGCTCTTACATCTTCATGAATACTTAGACTTCCCAGAAGAGATGAAGCTGTTATAGCTGCAAAGGGTGGGTCAACTTAATATTGAACCCTACAGACTAAGACTGGGATGCCATTAAAGTTCATGTGCGTGTAAAGGCAGATGTCCCAATACTTTTGACAATATAGTGTATATTTACCTAGAAAAATGTTGACGTGCTTAATACTTATTTTACCCACAGGCTATATATATAAAATATATATATATATATATATTTTTTTTTTTTCTGAGTAATGGAGGTGCAGCCAAGTCTATTACCAAACTACTGTCAAAGGTCTGCAGTGTTCTTGCGGAGGGCAACAAATGTAAGTGTGGACGTCATCTAACTTCTACCTGTGTCTTGGGTGACAATATATCTAAGAAGAGCATAATCAGCAAATATATATTAACATTTCTTCTCTGTAACATTTCTAGTTTCACACTGTGTAACCAACTCTGAACAAATTCTGGCTGCGGAACTATTCTTCAAGATGTTTCTCTAACACATTCTGTAAAATCTGGCAAAGTCAAGTTCACAAAACTTTAGCAAAGGATTGGAAGAACATTATTTAATCATACTTTATGAGTGCTCTCCTTGCTGGAGGGCTTCTTCTTAATTACTGTTTTGCTCCAGCACAAGAGCTTGCAATAAAATTTACCCTTGAACCATAACAGTTTTTCAGATTGGAACTAAATCTTCTGTACCCCAACAGTTTAATTTTATATTATTATACAACTATGTGGTATGTATTTAACATCAGACTGTCTGTTTGGAGACATGTACTTAAAAGAGTATAGGAATTGTTTTTTTTTTTAGAATCATACTTAACTAGGTGGATGCAGCAACAGTCCGATGCTGCATCTGTCCCCCGCCGGCTCTAAGACTGAGAACTGAGCGATCAAACACCACCGATTGCTTGGTTCTCAGAGCTCCCTGAGAAGAGAGCTGGTGACTGTCAGTTTTTTTTTTCTTTTGGGATAAACCTTTTACATTAAGAAATAAAAGCTGATTCTTTTTGTCACCCCTGCCAGTGTTAAACAGTTTAGACTTGTGCACTGCTGAAAAAATAGTTTGTTTGCGTTTCATTCATTTTCTTTTTTTTTTCATTTTTTGGGTCATTCTTTATGACCGTGATTCGTAAATTCGAAATTTCATAAATTCGAAAATTCGTAAATTCGAAAATCCAAAATAATAACTAACAAACCAATAATAACTAACTATTAAATTATAGGTATTGGAACTTCCTTTCAAACTCCTTTCAAATTTGGCTGTTAGTGAACGTAATGAATACAAATTTATCCGAAGTTATGAATTATTCGAAATAACGAATGCCGTATATCAACAAATGGAACAGAAAAAATTGATAATAAATAATAATAATAAAAAATTTTTATTATTATTTATTATTATTAATTCGTTACATTCCATTCGTTTATATACGGCATTCGTTATTTCAAATAATTTGTTACTTCGGATAAATTTGTATTTGTTATGTTCACTAACAGCCAAATTTGAAAGTAAATTACAATACCTATAATTTAATAGGTAGTAATAGTTAAGTTATTATAGTTTTTCAAATTTTCAGGTTTTCGAATTTACGAATTTATGAATGTAGGAATATTAGACTATTAGAATTTACAAATATTTGGAAAAATTTGGTAAATGGATTTTCGTTAATTAAGATACCTCTGAATGAATGAATTGGTCAAAATTAGTTAAAAAAAATGAATTTGGAACAAAACAAATTGCACATGTCTAAAATGGTTTATCTCATTCATGTAAACTAAAGCTGGATACACACTATACAATTTTCTTTAGATTTTTTACCTTTAAATGTACCAAGATCATATAACATGAGGTCAAACTTAAACACTTTCAATTTATATGCAATCAGGCAGGGCCTTGCACTACATAGTTGATGGTAAATCTAAAGGAAATTGAGCAACAAAAGTTGTATAGTGCATATCCAACTTTATACATTCTGCTGGAGAGCTTGTGCTTTTGAAAAACAGCAGACTTAATGGATGTATAAAAAAAATGTCCAATGCCAGTATTTTCAGTGAACAGTAGTGCAAAGCAAAAAACATGGAAAAAACAAAACCAAGTGTTCATCAATAATATAACCATATAATAAAAAATTATATGATAAAAAAGTCCAAGTTCAAAGATAAAGTGACTTTATCTTTGAGCTTGGACTTTTTTTATTATATAATTTTTTATGATATGATTATATTTTTGATGAACACTTGGTTTTGGTTTTTCCTTGTTTTTTGCTTTGCACTACTGTTCACTGAAAATACTGGTGCTCCACATTTTTTTTTATACATATTTATTTGAGTTAAGTATACTACTTATATGTGAAAGCTGTCACTTACTTTGAAGATCACACCACAGCGCAAAAAAATCTTTATTACTATTTTGTAGACTTGATGGATGGATCACCAGGTGAAAATAGAAGAAGGAAAGCCTAAAAAAGAAAAATAATGCTGCAATCGCATCTAAGAATTGGTAAGATGCAATATAATAAATGTTTGCTTTTGGGTTTACTACTGCATTAAGACACCCCAGAAGTGTTGTTTATGTTAAACCTGAGGCGTGTATTCCTCTAGGACAATGGTCTCCAAACTGCGGCCCGGGGGCCAGATGTGGTCCTTTGCTTGCTTTTATCTGGCCCTTGGGGCATCATTTTATTCACTGACGCCAATAAAGGGCACAGTTCCTCCCAATGCCACCAACAAGGGGGTATAATTCTTTCCAATTACACCAACAATGGGCCACAATTCCTTCCAATGACACCAACAATGGGGCACAATTTCTTTTAATGACGCCAACAATAGGGCACAATTCCTTCCAATGACACCAACAATAGGGCACAATTCCTACCAATGATGTAAATAATGGGGCATAATTCTTCCCAATTACACCAACAATGGGGCCCCATTGTTGGTGTCATTGGGAAGAATGACAATGACACCTATGCCTCCCAATAACACCATTGATGGAGCCCAATGACAACAATGATGGGCCACAATTCCTTCCAATGATGTCAACAATGTGGCCTAATGACAACAATGATGGAGTACAATTCCTCTCAATGACACCAACAATGGGACCCAATGACAACAATGATGGGGTACAATTCCTCTCAATGACACCAACAATGGGGCCCAATGACAACAGTGATAGGGCACAATTCCACCCAATTAAACCAATGATGGGGCACAATTCCTCCCGATGACACCAATGATGGGGCACAATTCTTCTCAAAAACACCAATAACGGGGCACAATTCCTTCCACTGACACCAATGACGAGGCTTGTTTACTCCCACTGATGCTGGGACAGTTTCTACTCCTGATGGCTACAGTCCCACCCCCTTAAAGTCTGAAGGACAGTAAACTGGCCCTTTGCTTAGAAAGTTTGGAGACCCCTGGCCTAGGAGCTTAGCATCAGTTGTTAAGCACTTCAATATTCTCTCCTTAGAACTAGAGATGAGTTGAACTGCCCTGGGTTTGATTCAAGCAGGGTTTGACCAACTCCAAAGAAGTTTGGATGCCAAACCCTATCCTAATTGAAATCAATCTGAGCAAAATCTGTCAAATTAGAAATGCCCATTTTCTGGGCTAATAGGAAAGGGTGTGTCAAAAACTACACGTGCCAATGCAAAATTTCTATTCAGCCAGGAGCAGTGAATTTTAAATGCTAAAAGTGAAACATTAAACATGTTCAGTTTCTTTAACCACTCCAGAAGGTTTACCCTTCCTCATGACCAGGCCATTTTTTGCGATACAGCACGGCATTAATTTAACTGACAATGGCGCAGTCGTGCGACACTGTACCCAAATAAAACTAATGTTTTTTTCCCCCCCATAATAGAGCTTTATTTTGGTGGTATTTGATAACCTCTGCGTTTTTTATTTTTTGCGCTATAAACAAAAAACACCTGACAGTTTTGAAAAAAAAAAAATTATTTACTTTCTGCCATTAAACACATCCAATAAAAAAATGTAAAAAATCAGATTTCTTCATCAATTTGGCCCAATAAATACATATTTTGGTAAAAAAAATCACAATAAGCATATATTGATTGATTTGTGCAAAAGTTGTAGCATCTACAAACTATGAAATATTTTTGTGGAATTTTTATTTATTTATTTACTACTAATGGCGACGATCAGCGACTTATAGAGGGACTGCGACATTGCGGTGGACACATCGGACACTATGGGGTTGATTTACTAAAGCTGAAACGTGCAAAATCTGGTGCAGTTCTGAAAAGAAACCAATCAGCTTCCAGGATTTGTTGTCAAAGCTTGATTGAACAAGCTGAAGTTCGAACCTGATTGGCTACCATGTGCAGCTGCACCAGATTTTGCACTCTCCAGTGTTAGTAAATCAACCCCTAAGTGACACTTTTGATACTTTTTTGGGGACCAGTAACACCAATACAGTGATCAGTGCAAAAAAATGCACTGTCACTGTACTAATGACATTGACAAGGAAGGGGTTAACATCAGGGGCGTTCAAAGAGTTAAATATGTTCCTAAAATGACATACTGTATACTGCAAGCACAAGATTAACCTCTATGATGCTAATGAACAAACAATGATTATGTCTCGAATCACAAGGTCAACGTGACCACAAATGGAGCAAAAAGTCCAGTCTCTGATACTGCAATGCTTTAGGGCAGCTCTTCCCAAGAATCACCTCTGTATGGCTAGGATAAAAACAAAGAGAACAGCGCCTCTAAGTGCAGTATTTAATGGTAAAAGAAGTAGAAAGATTGCAAGGGAACACTCAGATGTTCATAATATCAAACAAGCTCATCTAAGGTAGATCCTGGTGCAGACGTGGTAAAACGTGTCCCTCCAACTAGAATGGCTGCTATGTAGCAGAGAGGGATGCTGGCTGTCTCTGGGCCTTTTCCGGGTAGAGGAGAAGGAGAGCGGCATGGAAAGCAGCACTGGAGGTGGAATGTGATGTCACCGGGTGTCAGGCCCCCATCGGAACACAACGCGTGTCTGATCATGCGTGGGGGCCCTGAAGGTTGCCTGACATGCTCAGTTTGGTGTTTATTGCTGGAGAGTTTGTTTTTTTTCGGAGGGTGTATGTGATCATCACAGGGCCAATCAGCACTGTCCAGACAGAGGGTCAGGGGTCCTACTAGAACAGTCAGAGTAGAATGAAAACTCCTCCTATATACTGCTGATGAGAAAAGGTATTTAGCAGTTTATATTTACTAAAATGATTGCATTTCCATGTTCTGTGTACTGTGGGAGACCAGATATAGTGAATGCAGGGTCCTGGGTTTAGGAACACTTTAAGTAAACTTCCCCATCCATCCATGTCTCCATTCATTATTTTTTTGAGAAATCACTTTGAAAAACACCCCCCCCCCCCCAACATTTCCAGTTGTGGCCATCTTATCCACTTGACCTCCTGCATTGATTGGTTTATGCAAACGTTATAGTGTCTACAAACTATGGTTTATATTTATGGATTTATTTATTTTTATACTAGTAATGGCGGCGATCAGCAACTTATAGCGTGACAAGGATATTGTGGCAGACAATAGGACACTGACACTTTTGACACTTTGCAGGAACTAGTGACACTAATACAGTGATCAGTGCTAAAGAAAATATGTACTGTCACTGTACTAATGACACTGGCTGGAAAGAGGTTAAACATCTAGGGCTCACGTCAAACATCAAAGGGTTAAATGTGTGCCTAGCCAGTGTTTTTGTGTCAACTGTGTGCTGCTTTTAATAAAGGAATCGATGGATTTTACTCCCTGTTTTGCAGGAACACAAAAGCCATCCCTTCCCCCCTGTCAGAACAGAACTCTGCCTTGTTTACATAGGCAGAGCTCCGTTCTGAGTCTTTGCCCAATGATTGGTGAGTGCCGGCAGATATCAAGTGAATAATCATAGCAGAACTGGTCCACTGGCAGCGGAACGCATGCGCCACCTGAAGCTGGAAGTGCAGGATCACGTATATACACTATATAACCAAAAGTATTGGGACACCTTTACACACACATGAACTTTAATGCCATCCCAGTCTTAGTCCGTAGGGTTCAGTATTGAGTTGGCCCACCCATTGCAGCTATAACAGCTTCAACTCTTCTGGGAAGTCTACCCACAAGGTTTAGGAGTGTCTATGGGAATGTTTGACCATTCTTCCAGAAGCGCTAGATGAATTAGAGAGAAGACTGCAAGCCAGGCCTTCTTGTCCATCATCAGTACCTGACCTCAGTCTCCGTTCTAATTCATCCCAAAGGTGTTCTATTGGGTTGAGGTCAGGACTGCAAGCCAGTCAAGTGCCTCCGCCCCAAATGCGCCCATCCATGTCTTTATGGACCTTGCTTTGTGCACTGGTGCACAGTCATGTTGGAACAGGAAGGGGCCATCCCCAAACTGTTCCCACAAAGTTGAGAACATGAAATTGTTGTCTTGGTATGCTGATGCCTTATATGTTTCCCTCACTAGAACTAAGGGGCCAAGCTCAACCCCTGAAAAACAACCCCACACCATAATCCCCCTCCACCAAATGATTTGGACCAGTGCACAAAGCAAGGTCCATAAAGACATGGATGAGCGAGTTTGGGGTGGAGGAAATTCACTCGCCTGCGCAGAGTCCTGACCTCGACCCGACAGAACACCTTTGAGATGAATTAGAGCAGAGACTGTGAGCCAGGCCTTCTCATCCAACATCAGTGCCTGACCTCCCAAATGCTCTTCTGGAAGAATGGTCAAACATTCCCATAGACACTCCTAAACCTTGTGGACAGCCTTCCCAGAAGAGTTAAAGCTGTTATAGCTGCAAAGGGTGGGCCAACTCAATATTGAACCCTACGGACTAAAACTGGCATGCCATTTAAGTTCATGTGTGTGTAAAGGCAGGCGTCAGTCACAATACTTTTGGTAATATAGTGTACATGTGTTCCAGCGCAGAGCTGCCACCCTGTAGCAGTAAAACTGCTATAGGGCGGTCAGAAAATGATTAAATAAAGGCAGATGATTCATGTAGCATTTCCTTACATTTACAATCCATCTGCCCTTGGCTCAGGCAGGCAGGCAGGAGGGTATGCTTAGCTGAGAAAGGCCTTCCTCCCCTCCAGATGAAAGAAAAAAATGTCCATGAAGACTCATGGGATGTGTGACATCATTTTGGCCTAGGTTAAAAACCAGGAAGAAATGTACAAAAAATATGTTTCAAATAAGTAAATATAATATTAATTCCTATCTATTTACTAATGCTAGCAGCATACGGATAAAAATAGGTCATGTTGATTGATTAGTTTAGTTCCACTTTAAAATGTTAAAAACAGAATTTTATAGAAGTAAAAAAAAAAAAAAGATATAAAATAAAGGTTTAAAAATGTATAAATTTAAAAATTGAATTAGCATACAACTGACCTGATACTAATATAGTTTAAATTGTTTTTAGATTTTTTTTTTTACAGTCCATAAAATGTGGGTTTTACCCCACTGCCTCCGATCTGATAGAATACTGCATGATTTGCTGTGGCTTCCATAATGCACAGCATGGCTCTGTTCTGTTCCATTGCAAGGCTTTCTCTTCCCGAGACGAAGTACCCTTTTCTGTAACACCTGACTGCAGTTACTCCAGAGGTGGTCTTACATTCAGGAAAGGAAGAAAAGACACACTGTGATATTTTTTCATTTCCATATGGAATGTGCGTTCCAACAATGCTCCCAGGATGGAACAATAATTGAAAATCCATCCAATGAAAGTAAATGAATGATGTTTTAAGCTTGAAATGCTTCTATATTTCGATTATAGAGATCTCATTGAAATAGATTTGTATAGAAAATCTGTATATTTTTTTTTTGTCATAAAGCACTTTCCACGGAGATTATAAATACATTTAATAATAGAACGGTAAATGGAAATCTAAAATAAGTTATAATGATCGGTGATGAAATCTATTTGAGCCCAGAGTAGGGATATAGTTACATTTAATGCATGTCTGTTGTTAGGATCATATTGTCCCCTCGGATGTACGCTTGAGCATGATCCAGTGTTGCCAACCGCCAGTAAATTTACTGACAGTTTGTAAAAATAAGTGATTTTTACAACTGTGTATAAATATCAGGGTCTGATAATTTGTCGTGCTGTGCTGACTTTTTAAGTGTAAACCGGGCAAACTACTTGATATGGGTATTGTCAGTGTTTCCATGTTGTGTTTAAATATCAATTGTCTTAGTTTTTAATAGGAGTTCTGTTATTTTACAAGTTGTCAGTAAATAATGTGCTCCGCCAGTAAATTTCCCATGTTTTGCCAGTAAAAAACGCTGCGAGAGGTTGGCAACACTGGCATGATCCCCCACTCCGTGCCGGGGGAATATCTCAAAGATGAAATGAGCCCTGATGTAAACACAGTTTTTTTCATTGCAGAGACTTTGTATTTTGTAATATGCACGTGTCTGCATTGGTGAATCTTGCACTCAAACAAATGGAACTTTCCTTACAGGAAGGCAGGGACAGCCTTCTAAGGAAAAATATAAATTCATGGAATTGTAAAAAAATATATACAAACAATAAAAGCTTAAAAAAGAAATGAAATAAAATAATGGTGGTTGGGTATCTGCCACTGTGAGACCACAGTGACCAGAAAATGATGGAAGAGTTTCCTCTCAGTTAACCCCTCCTAAAAGTCACTATATCTATAACTCATGATACATTAGCATGATCAATGGTGGGAACTTATCTGGGAGACAGAAATTGCTCATTGCTCAATGAAGCCCTAGCAACTTTTGGAGGAACCCTGGTTGAAAAACCTGGTACTAGATGGTATGGGAGGAGTTACAACAACTGAAACATGGCCGCACTAGACATGGGTGTGGCTGGGGGAAACATTTTTTTTTCTACCCCTGTAACTGGGGTAGGAAGCATGGTTGCTGCTGTAGAAGGTGGGCTGAGGTTCCAGCCAGGCTTCTCAGTCATTGACCCCGCCTCCTTACCCTCTTTACTGTGCTGCCATAGGTCAATATGTTACCCAACCATGTCATTCCAAAGTGCTGTCCATAGGCATGCGCACAGAGGGTAGCAGGTGGACCTGGGCACACCCTAATCACCCTGTACTGTGCAGATTACCCCTGCTGCCTGGCTGCAGAGAAAGAGACGGGGGAATCTCTGTCCTCAGTCCCTTTCTCTGTCTCAAAAGTGAGACATCAGGGTTCTGTTTAGTCCCCTGATATTTCATCAAAGGCCCCCAGCAGGGCTCCTAAATAAGATTGTAAAAAAAAAATATATATATATAATATTGTAAAAACTAATAAAAAAACAAAATTGTAAAAAAATAAATAAAATAAAATAAAATAAAAATAGACTACTGACACCGATCTCTGCCCCTCTGACATATACGCACACACTCATGTTTGTTTGCGCTTTCTGGTGCACACCCCAAGAAGGGAAAGTCTCTCACACAACCCTCTCATATCATCAGCTAGGAGCCTCTTTCCCTATAGAACGTCAGGGCATCATCGTAGGTTGCCGTGCATGATACAGCTGCATGGAGAGAGGGGGAGAGGCTCCTAGCTGACGATACGAGAGGTTTGGGTGAGAGACTTTCCCATCTTGGTGTACACGGCTAGGATATGGTTGATGCCTGCCTTGTACAACTACCGCGTGTTAACCTTTATACAGATGTAACTGCAGCGCACCAATCAATCATATATAAAAGAGTCTTCAAATAAATGCATAAACTGCAAGATGTGAAAGTATAAAGCAGATGTGTAAAGGGGTACACACACATAAAGGGATCTGCAAAGTCTTTGTAGCCGGTGATCTAAGTGGTGAAGATATAATTTCAGATGTGCATCCCGTCACCAGTGACCCCACCACACAGAGCCCCTTACCGGATCGCACCGACCCCCTATTACGGAGGGTCAGTGTTCGCCTTATGAATGTATATACACGTAAATATAAAAAAATCCTGCGCTTAGGCTCACAGATAGTGTGGTAATCTGAACATATGCGACTTCGCAGACAGGTCTTTGGCACAAAACCTCAGCAAGATTATATTAATTTAACTGCAGCGCAAAGAAAACAATTTTTTACACATAAAAAAGTCCACATATAAGGAAGTCCTATATGAAGTAGATATTGGAGATCCTGGACAGGGTCCTATATGCTCAGTGAGAGAGCCCACCACCGAAGGCACCACCACACCAAACTCCTTACCAGATGTTGTTGACCCCCTATTACGGAGGGTCAAACAGCGCCTTGTTTTATTATAATCCCACACAGGACTTTAACTGCAATGCTCAGATGAAAAGCAAAACTTCCCGTCAGCACAATCCACACCCGGAGGGAGGAATTCCAGCTCGTTCATGTAAAGAGCAAAAAGGCGCACAATAGTGTAGATGGTACAAAATGGGTTTTTATTTTGTAGTTAAACGACTCCAAAACACGGTTTCTGGACAGACGCTTCAGCGTATACAAGTCTAATGGTGTGATAGACACTCGGATTCGCGTCCTAAAAAAATATAAATGCACAT
>BLSH010320214.1:98154-120414 GCA_018402905.1 Glandirana rugosa | reverse complement strand
GACGTGATAAGTAGGAAAAATAAGGAACTTACATCTAAACAGGACTTTAAACGGGATAAATAAACGGAACGTGTTATTAGTTTAATAAGAGACCAAATTTCACCCCTTACGCATAAAATTTCATGAAGAAAAGAAACCTCGACACCTAAAAATATAATTCCTAGTCCGACTAGGACACAAAAATTATGTCCGAGTTGTCGGGGGAACAATAAAACAAAAAAAATATGACATTTCCATCGCGAAATATTATTACGTAAACGAAACTAAAAAGTCACCATTTATGTCGCAAAAAATAAAAAACCCAGAGGTTCTTAAATACCACCAAAAGAAAGCTCTATTTGTGTGAAAAAAATGATAAAACTTTTGTTTGGGTGCAGTGTAGCATGAGAGAGTAATTGTCATTCAAAGTGTGAGAGCGCTGAAAGCTGAAAATGGTCTGGGCAGGAAGGGGGTATAAACGTCCTGTATTGAAGTGGTTAAGGTCTTCCCAGCTACCACTGAAAAATCAAAGCAAATGCATTATTATAAAGCGCTACCTTTACAGTATAAAAAAAACAAAATAACAAGGGGGCTGTTGAGCCTGTATTAAAAACACAGGATCAGCCTGATCCTTAATATAAAAATCCACAGCTCCAAAGAAAAGAAGTACTTTAAAATACGCATTCCCCACTTTAAACCAGAGAATAATTTGATTATTGTGCAAGGCAAATAAATAGGGCAAATTTCAGGACAAATCTACATTCAAGGAATAAAAAGGATGAATAGTGCAGTAAAGCAGTTTTTCATAGAACAGATTTTGAACAAATCATTCTTTTTTTATGAAATTTTCATTTAGGCAAATCTTGTTTGAAATTAACCAAAAACACTGATAAATGTTTGTTTAGGGCCATCCCACTTAGGCTTACAAAATCATTCAAGATGAGTTTTCAGAAGGATCTTAATAACTTCATTTGGACCCATTCTCCACCAAGATTTTCATGTATGGTGTTGTATTCTTCCTCTAGTGGGGATGGACTGGGGGTTCCTAACTTATGGCACTACTATTTGGCCTCCAGGTTTGCCCAAATGGCTCAATGGAACATACCAGAGTCCAGGGTGACATGGGTCAGATTTGAATCTCAGTCCATACCACCCTTCTTTTTAATAGGTCTCCTCTGGAACAGGGAGGTCCCAATATCAACCATATCCCAACTGAACTCTATAGTGTCCCAGTCCCTCCACTTGTGGAACAATTACAAACTAAAACTGTCCCTAACCTCTCAAGCTCCCTCATAGGCATCTTTCATAGGAGATCCAACATTCTTGCCAGGCAACTCCAATCGATCAGACTTTGTGTGGTGGATCGAATCCGGAATGGTGTTTTTGCACAAGTTAGTGGAGAATGGCAAGTTTATCTCTTTCCCAACTCCCGCCTAAATATCAGGCTGCTAACAAAGACATTTTTCACTTTTTACAAATTAAGCGTTTTTATTATTTTTATACATTTTATTTGCAGATTACGGAAAGCACAAACTCCTCCCACTATGAATGTATATGCTTAAATAACCCTGGAGGTAAAGCACTTACTTCAGAAATATATACGTATATTAACAATCAAATAACGTAGGGTATTCTACAATACAGGACTAAGTGGGAAGAGGAATGTGGGATAGATCAGGGGTCCCTAAACTGGAACCCCTGCATTGAAAATTTAAAGACACGCACTAGGGCCCTTAATATTAGGGAAAGCTTTAAAACTCCAAACTAGGTGGTTTTATACCCCGGTTAGGATACATAAAATCTTCCCCTCATCCTCTCCACTGTGCTTTAGGGGTTGTGATTTGGTAGGATCATTTATTCACTTTTTTTGGGAATGTCCCCACGTTGCCCCTATATGGAGAAAACTGGAATCATTAGTCTCCAGAATGGCGGGTCCCCAAATTGCCCTCAGCCCGGTACAAGCCCTCCTGTTTGCGCCAATAGAGGGGATTACTAAAATGGAAAAGAGACTGTGCCATACGATGCGTGTAGCCATGAATTGGACTATAGCGCTCCACTGGAAGTCCACAAACATTTCTATGACATTTCTATCACTAAGAATTGAATCTATCTGTAAGGTTGAAAATATTTTCCATACGCTACATCACACTATTCCTTATTTTGAAAAAAAAATGGTCCCCCTGGTTCTTATATAAAGAACATAAACAAAACAAAAAAGTCCAACACCATGCAGTTGTGAAGTGACGTATATGGAATACTGATTATGACATTCAGATCCACCAAAAGGGGAGGTGAGCCGCCACCGATGATATGTACACCTCTAGGTTTAATAAAGGGTACCCTTACCGGAGGTAGTGGACCTACTATCACTAGTAAGTCGCAAGCGCTGGCAGAAAATAACCCTCTGCGGGGTATAATCCAAGGTAGACTCGTCTCTTCCTAATGGTAGGGCAACTGCAATGGGAGCAGTCTTTTCTCCAGCCACAATACTCGTTAATCACACATGCATCATCATGAAAAGGAGAAAAACTCACATAGCATAATTCTATTATGACATGAATTTATTGTAGATGACAGATTGGGTACTCACATAAAACGATAATTTAAAAGCATAAGAACAAGCCGGCATAGGAAATAGAAACAGCGTTCCCGTTCCTCTCGGACGTGTAGGCGTGGTGACGTCAGTCGTAGCTCCGGTAAGGGTACCCTTTATTAAACCTAGAGGTATACATATCATCGGTGGCGGCTCACCTCCCCTTTTGGTGGATCTGAATGTCATAATCAGTATTCCATATACGTCACTTCACAACTGCATGGTGTTGGACTTTTTTGTTTTGTTTATGTTCTTTTTGGGACTACTTTGTCACCAGTTTTTTTCACTATCAGTGTGTGGATATTGAATATAGGAGTTATTCCACCCATTTTTCATATCTTTGGACATTATTTATACAATTTTATTATTCAATTCTTTCACTTATTTATCCGATCACGTTTATGATTTTTTTCACTATATTGTTTAAGCACAACTGATTTGAATATTTAATTTGTTTGGGTGTTATTATCACACTATATGTTGCTGCTATACTAGGTTTTTTCAAAAGCGCAATACTGTTTTCTTTGTATCTTATATAAAGAGTTAATTGACTGTCAGAGTGGTTTACTGGTGATCTTATGTTATGCATTTACAAATACCTGGTATAACTCCTTTCTTTGTATGATAGCTGTAAATGTTGCCATTATAATTTAAACCTCTTCTAGTTGACATCTGTAAATTCTAAACAAGTAGAGAATTATTATTTGAGTACTGTAGTTTCTATTATATTCTGTGATATACTCTGTACCACCCCTGGTATTATGTACCAATTTTTGAATTTGTTAAATAGAATCTTTTGTAAACGAAAAAAACACTGATAAATGGAAAAAAAAAAGTTAAAATATAAACGAAAAACAGGGTCACAAGAGCCATGATCCACGCTAGAGAGGAAGCTATCATCTTAGACAGAACCAAGCTCCAAGAGAGACTATGGAAACCCTGGATGGACCATTTTATCCCTTCCAATTTTGACCACAGTCTCCTGACTCCTTGAACGACACTGACCCCACTTTCACCCAGCCATCGTCCTTACTCACTCACTGTATTCTACAGTGTCACTGACGTGAGCAGTGAAGTCTCCCCGGGATACCCCCTCTTCTTCATCCCCACCCCCCTTCTTTCACTCTGATCCTCTCTCCCCATCCACATCCTGTCTATCCTCTCCTTCCACCTCTCCTTACCTCCCCCTTTCCTTCCCTCCCCCTACATCTGTTACAGTTTGAGTCTAGATAGACACAACTACTCCCTTAGGCTGATCAGGTCTACCCTCTGCTATACACTAATGTCCTCCAACCAAAGGGTGGAGTTTGACTTATACTCAGGCTAAGATTATCACCCAACTTATCTCCCCCCTTCTTCACCTAGAAGCCTACTAACACACAGTTACTAACATGGTCACCTTGAGCTTCCTGCGTTGGGGCACACCCCCAACCGGAAAGTTTGGATAATGTTCTACTTTGTGTTCAACCCCTGGTCCAGGTGCAGATTGTTCCCAGTGGGGCATCTGGACTGGGAGGTGATCTCATATAGGATTTAGTACCTAAGTAGCTTCTTGGTGTCCTCCAATTATCTAAATATGAAATCTCACTGTAACTAGTAACTGTTTACAGATCTATTACCTGTGACTTTATTTGCCTGACCCATAGACCTGTTAAATTTTGGATCTATCTAGCATTTATGTAGATTTCTGTACATTTACTCCTTTGTACTTGTTCTACACTAATAAAACTTTTGAAACAGAAAAAAAGTTAAAATATTGAAAAAATGGATTGAAAAATGGGTGCATTTCTGGCAAATGTTGAGTGACTTTTTTGAGTTGTCAATAAATACACCCCTATGAATTTTAGTCTACAAATCTATATGTTTGATACAATAACCAAAAAAATGTGATATTAAAGATCAACTGCAAACATTTTCGAAAATCTTTAAACAAAACAATACCTAAAACCCTATATAATTACCATTTAGAAATAGAATAGTTAAGGCTGATATATTAAATCTACAAATGTATGATTGCATAAAATATACTGCAGCACCAAGAAAAATGAAAACAAGGGGGCATCTTCTTATTCGTGTAACAGCCAAAAGATTGAGGTAATCCAATTTCCCATGGGGAGCCATCGCATGCTGTTCTTTATATTGTGTTTGCGAATTAAGTTACACCTCTTTGATTCAGAGTGACAGAATTAAGAAAGCATATTATCAAATTACCCCTCGCCGAGGGTTTATCAAGAGGAGTTTTAGAAAACCCAATTACCATTATAATAATATCATTACTTGCCGTTAGAGCTTAGCGCAGGTTTATATAAAAAAAAATAAAGATCTACCTGCGGTGAAGTGCTAATTACAATAAAGAGGAGATTAATGATATTACAGCCATAACGAAAAAACACAGCAACAGTAATAAAAATGTAGTGCTAAATTATGTTAAGGTTCTGTTTTGTCATAACAATTAAGATTTTGATAAACACGGTAAACAGAAAACATTACATGTCAGAAAAGGAGTTTTGTATCAATTTGATAAATTGGTTGTCCTAAAGTGGACTTGCCATGTACAAGGATGCCAAGGATGCATTACAAGTTTACCCCCCTGCCTGCCTTCACCTGCTGAGCTATGACCATAGGTGATTAGAGTTGGTCCCAAATTTCAGATAACATTAAATTCAGTCTGAATTTTACAGATTCAAATGGCCAAATCTGAATCAAAATGTCTGTTATTATTTGTGGTTCAGTTTCTGCCTTACTGTATATTTGCTTCTGATTTTGCCTGGACATCCTTAGCTTGACTACCATTGCCACCAGGTCCCACCCATCTATTTTAGTATCACTTCTAACTTCGCAAGTTAGTACATTTTTAAAAAGCTTGGCCCAAACACAAATAATCAAACTAACATGGCCTTGAAAAAGAGTAGTCTTCTACTCTTGCAGCCTCCTACCCCTTAAATTATCTATATAAAGAAAAAAATAATGGAAAGCTAAAACACTGGAAGAAAAAAAAATCTTACACTGCAACTTCCAGTGAGCTCATCTAGGTGAAAGTGAAATCATTGGACCTTATGCTGGTATCCTTGTGTAGCCAGGTGCTAATAAACAACAAGACGGACATGGAGCCATTGCCCTTTATTCTTCTCTCCCTCTAATGAGATACTGATGTTATGCTGCACCATCCTCTTTTGGTCAGCAGGGGGAGAGCTAAAGCCAAGCAAGTCTATAGACTATGCAGAGTTCAGAGAATACTGGAAGTTGTAGTTTGAGACGGCAGCCATATAATTGCTACGCTATAATGTTTTTTTTACAGATCCCAATAGACACTGTGCAGTAGGAGGATGGGAGTGATGATTTTTCTTCTTGGCACCAAGGAAGCTAGAGAGAGAGAGCACCTCTGAATATTCGCCCGCTTGATGGAGACCATAGCAGTGAAGATCCAAGCCTGAGCCTGAAAGTGAGGACACCTAGGGGCAGCGCAGCATTGCCCACATCACAGCACCCGCACCACTGCCGCTGGGAGACTGGAGTATTCATTCACCCACTGGTAATGATTGGAGACTTTCAAGGAGAGACCAATGGGGCCAGCACTTCTACACATGAGAGGTCATTGCAGCATCCAAGGGACTAGTGAGAGGGCTTTTTGCTATTACTGCTAGCAGAGACTAAGCCACTCAGAGCAGGACAAGTGTACCCAATCCATACCACACCCATACTTCACTCTATACTGCACTTATTCCAAGCCTAGACTCCACCTATACCAACCCTATACCACATTATAACAAACCTTTACCGCATCTGAAATGGTACCTGTACTGTACCTATACTGCATGCAGGTTAGCTGGGACTGTCATTAAGTGCACTGAAGTTCCTAAAGGGTCCCAACAATTGCTGGCAAAAGAATATTTCAAAGGATTGCCCCTCCCGTAGTAGTTATTCTGCAAGCCCCCTTTGTTCCCTTGTCTTTGCTACCATCCTCCTTTTCTTTTGGACAGTGCATACTCAATGGTCTAGGGCTAACATCGCCACCATAAATGCGATCTGGAAGTATAGTTCTAGCAATTGGTAGATTAAACGTTACTACTTCTCACTGCTGCACTTGAAGTGGCCTTACTACTGTTTATGTTGATGTGGATGCCAAATGTCATCATATGCCTAGTCCTTACTGTTAATCACTTTGTATGCTAAATTGTGTTATTACCATTGTTAATCCTTTTTATATTTGTCTAGTTACCAATCATATTGGGTGACAATATACTAAGTTTGCCTTTACTACCTGCTTTGGTGCCTGTTTTCTTTGATAGAGCACTACTGTCGGGTACTAAGTATTACTTTCAGTGATTTCTTGTGATATTGTATGTTTGTACACTCAACCTGGTGTGTCAGAGGGGTGAGGTTCTTGAGAAGGTCAAGGCACAAAATAGAGGACCCATCCAATCTAGTGGCTCATGCGGATGTAACACTGCATGTGGAATATGCATGAAAATGCTCCAACTATGTGTAAGAGCACATTTTCATGAGAACTTCTTCTAATATGGCTACACTCATGCAGCTTCTTCAAATTACCTAGTGCCCAGTGTGCCATCTTCTTCAACCTGCAATAACTTCACTTCCTATTCAGTGTCCCAGAGGACATTATCTCGCCTCACCACAGTTAGCCTCAACCACAGGCCCATGCAGCCTTCTAACCTTACCTCTTTAGGACACGTCAGCATTAGCTATTTGTGGGAGTGTGAAATGCCACTCTGCCCGACCCTGCATACTGGTTCTATTTAGCAGCTCCTATGTCACTGCTGTATCTTGAAATGCCATTGGGTTTTGAAGGGTTGAACCACAGAGTGCCACAGGGGACACAGCCATCTGACATTTCCAAAAGTGTCCAATGGCATAGAGTCAAGTGAAATTGAAAAAGGGTTCCAGAGTGTGCTAGAGAGGTGAGTTTAATACCTCTTTGATTACCAAAAAGTGCCATGTTTTTTTTTTCTTTGTAGCTTTAAATTTATTTACTATTAGACTTATTTTTTTTGTTTTGGATATATTCGTTATGTTACTAATTTTGTTTCATTTTAGAATTTGTTTACTTTAGATTTAGAATTGGTTTAGTTACGTTTTTGTTCAATTTAATTTTGTTAATTAATTTTCTAACAAATTGCAAATTTTTGGAACGATTCAAATTAGGATTGAAAAATGACCAACCAATTTGAATTCTGTGCAAACAATAGCTGGTTGTTGCTGTTGATCAACATGTATAAATACCTAAGTGATCCGTATAGCGAACTTGGTGTTGAGTTATTCACTTTAACCACTTTAATACCGGGCACTTCCTCTCTTCCTGCCCAGACCAATTTTCAGCTTTCAGCGCTGTTGCATTTTGAATGACAATTGCGCGGTCATGCAACACTGTACCCAAACAAATTTTTTATAATTTTTTCCCCGCAAATAGGGCTTTCTTTTGGTGGTATTTGAGTAGAGTTGAGCGGACACCTGGATGTTCGGGTTCGACAGGTCCGGCCAAACTTCACGAAAAAATTCGGGTTCGGTACCGAACTTGACCCGAACTTGACCCCGGACCCCGAACCCTATTCAATGGGGACCCGAACTTTTGGGCACAAAAATGGCTGTAAAAAGTCCTGGCAAGTGCTAGAGGGCTGCAAAAGGAAGTAAAATGGGGGTAAGAGTAGGACAAGTGTCCTACAAAAAAATGGGGATAGGGAAAATAACATAAAATCAAATAAAAAAAATAAAAATGGGAAGGGGGGGTGGATGTGGAGTAGGAGCCTAAAGGTTGACTAGGCCGTGACAGGCAGTGTAGGTGGAAGTGGCGGTGGTGGAGGAGGAGGAGGTAGCCAACACTTTTTTTTGTTTGTTTGTTTTTTTTTTTCTAATTGGGGTAGCCTCCAAAATATTGAGGCATATTCAAAAATGATTTTAGAACAATAATCTGTCCCTTACAGCACCAGCAGGAACCTCTCCCTTTAGAACTAGAAGATGATTGTAGAACAATAATCTGTCCCTTACAGGAGCAGCAGGAACCTCTCCCTATAGAACTAGGAGATGATTTTAGAACAATAATCTGTCCCTTAAAGGAGCAGCAGGAACCTCTCCCTATAGAACTAGGAGATGATTTTAGAACAATAATCTGTCCCTTACAGCACCAGCAGGAACCTATCCCTTTAAAACTAGGAGATGATTTTAGAACAATAATCTTTCCCTTACAGCACCAGCAGGAACCTATCCCTTTAAAACTAGGAGATGATTTTAGAACAATAATCTGTCCCTTACAGAAACAGCAGGAACCTGACCCTATAGGAGTAGGCGATGATTTTAGAACAATAATCTGTCCCTTACAGCAACATCAGGAACCTGACCCTATAGGAGTAGGCGATGATTTTAGAACAATAATCTGTCCCTTACAGCCACAGCAGGAACCTGACCCTATAGGAGTAGGCAATGATTTTAGAACAATAATCTGTCCCTCAAAGCAGTAGACTCTACCTAGTCCAGAATCAGATCGTTCTGTAATGCAGGATGAGATCTGCAATCTGTCCCTCAAAGCAGTATTAGTAATCTCTACCTAGTCCAGAATCAGATCGTTCTGTAATGCAGGATGAGATGTTATTATATCTGCAATCTGTCCCTCACAGCGCCGGCAGCATCCTCTCCCTAGACTAGCCTGAGAGCAAGTGACATGCAGCACTACGTAACTCCAGCTTATACAGAGGCTGGGTCACATGATGCACTGGCCAATCACAGCCATGCCATTAGTAGGTTTCTAAGGGCAAACCAGTGAAACGCTTGTTGGTTGGCTGCCCTGCAGCTATTCAACAGGCGGGATCAAATACCCGAACCCAGAACCCGAACCCAAACTTTTTTTCAAATGTTCGGGTTCAGGTCCAGGTCACGGACACCCCAAAGTTCGGTACGGACCTGAACTTTACAGTTCGGGTTCGCTCAACTCTATATTTGAGCACCACTGGGGTTTTTATTTTTTGTGCTACAAATAAAAAAAAGATAAAAATTTTTGAAAAAAAAAGTTTTTTTTGTTTCTGTTACAAAACTTTGTAAATAAGTACATTTTCTCCTTCACTGATGGGCACTAATGAGGCTGCACTGATGGGCACTGATAAGGCAATACTGATTGGCACTGATGAGGCGGCACTGATGGGCGCTGATGATGGTGCACTGATATGCAGCACTCATGGGCACTGATAGGTGGCACTGATAAGCAGCACTAATGCAGCACTGATAGGCGGCATTGATGGGCACTCATAGGCGGCACTGATGGGCACTCATAGGCGGCACTGATGGGCACTCATAGGTGGCACTGGGCACTGATAAGTGGCACCGATGAGCACTGATATGTGGCACTGATGGGCACTGATAGGTGGCACTGGTTGGCACTGATAGGTGTCACTGTTAGGCACTGGTGGGCACTGATAGATGGCACTGTTAGGCAGCACTGATCAGGAGGCACTGGCAGGCATCACTGATGGGCACTGAGTGCCATCCCTATTGGGTATTGATTGGCATACCTGGTGGTCTTGGGTGGGTATCCCTGGTGGTCCTGAGTGGGCATCCCTGGTGATCCTGGGTGGGAATCCCTGGTGGTCCTGGGTGGGCATCTTCAGGGGACTGCACTGATAATCAATCAGCGCAGACCCCCCCCCCGTCAGGAGAGCAGATGATCGGCTCTCCTCTACTCATGTCTGCCAGTGCGAGTGGAGGAAAAGCCAATAAATGGCTCTTCCTATTTACACTGTGATCAGCTGTGATTGGACACAGCTGATCATGTTGTAAAGAGCCTCTGTCAGAGGCTCTGTACCAAGATCGCATATGCGATGTGTCAGACTGACACACCACACCACTGATCACCATACTGTACATCCCCACGGGTCACGCTGGCTTGTTATCCTGCTGGACTTCATATGATGCCCAGTCAGGATATCAAAACCACTTCCCAGCCGTAAATCTGTTATAGGCCGGGCGGGAAATGGTTAAGGTCCTCACAGAGGACAAGGGGGCACTCTTTACGTCTGGAGGAAGGGCCCTTTCACATGGGCTTTCCTTTCAGGTCCGCCTCTCCGTTTTTCAGGCAGACCTAAATGGACGCTCCATGCAGCCCTATGGAGCGGCGGATGTCCGCTGTCATCTGCTGCTCTCCGATCCGTCCCTGTCTGTGAAATACAGACGCATGGAAAACCTATTTTCCATCCATCTGTAGAATCGGATCGGAGCGGATCGGATTAAAACGGACAGGCGGTCCGTTTTCATCAGATCTCCATAGAGGAGAGCGGTGCTATGACAGTTCCATCTCCGCTCACGGATCTGTCATCCGTCGGCTTGGCGGAAATCAGCGATCCCCGCTGAGCAAAAACGGACCCCATACATGGAAAGCCCGTGTGAAAGGGCCCGAAAAAAGATTTAATCTCCAAATACGGAAAGGCTTCTTCACAGTAAGAGCTGTGAAAATGTGGAATAGACCCCCTCAAGACCTGGTTCTGGCCAGCTCATTAGATTGTTTTGTTTTAAGAAAGGCCTGGATTCTTTCCTAGATACACATAATTTAATTGGATACTACTAATTATAGGTAAAGTTGATCCAGGGAATATCTGATTGCCTCTGGAGGGATTATTTTTTTCCCCTGCTGGAGCAAATTGGATTATGCTTTATAGGGATTTTTTTTTCCTTTCTTTGGATCAACTGTGGGTATAGGATTGTATATATAGGATTGTGTGTGTACTGTATGTGTATATATGTATATACAATATATGTATATATTATTTTTTTCCTTCTATTGGTGGAACTAAATGGACTTGCGTCTTTTTCAGCCAGACTAACTATGTTAAGTGGGTCGGAAAGCCGGCAGCCACGTCCTTAACAACCGATAATGCATCAGCTGTCAGCGGGCTTCCCCCCTGACAGCTGAAATGGAAACCAAACAATGAATTTCACAAGCAAATCATTTTGATAAAATTTGTTACTATTTGTTACTATTTCATTTGAATCAAAAATTTGTCTGAATTTGTATTTAGACCGAAGCAAATTGCACATGTCTAATGTTTAGCGCCCACACTTTTAATCCATACCAGTCCCTGTCTCAGATGCATACCTACACACATAAGGGCCAATTTGGAAAGAAGTCAATTTACCTAGCGACATATTTTGGGGAGTAAACTCCATGCAGATACTGCCCTGATCCTGAGTCAAACCAAGGACCCCAGTGCTGCAGGGTAGAAGTGCTAACCACTAAGCCACTGCCCTGTCATCTAGGGTAACTTTATTGGTCTGCACTTAAAGGGACCACTCTGCTTCCAGATTCCAGTACAACATTAATCTTAAACACATTAAATCAACATTGCTGCAAAAAAATAGCAGTAATAAAAATATTTTAATAATAATAAAAAAAAAAAATGAAGGATTCCACACTACTGCAAAACTATCATTTTTTTTCAAATTTCCCCATCTCTCTGATTTTGTAAATAGTAGCATTTATGCTTCAATCAAGCCAATTCATGTCTTGGATACATTCTCAGATTCTGTCCCCATGGAAACACGTCCTATTACCTTTCCTTCATGTATTTATAAGTGAGCATTTTATTTCCTAACAAAGAAAAGTACATATGTGCATTTCATATATTTACATCTCAGAAAAAGCTTCTAATAATTGAGCGAAGATAGGAAAACTGGTGCATGTCCTTATAACTCAACAAGCCCTGATGACTGTAATAACGACTCTCTTTTATGACACTTGAGACACTTCTTAGCCGTTTTGTTAAGTTAGGGAAAGGTCAAGTAGGGTCCCGCTGTCACTGTTTGCTTAACATTCATACATACATTGCTGCTTGATTGCTGCTTGAATTCAAATACGCCATGTTTTATTTATGATCGAAATTACATTTTTTGCAAACTCCCTGACTCTTTAATATCTTGATGTTCACGAAGCATAAACAAAACAAAGTAAATTGCTTTATCTATTGTTCTTAGCTGCGTCCTGTTGTTTTAACAACATTTAATATACATATATCTACACAGCAATTATATTACAGTAAGACATTGTTCTTCTTAATGTATTTCTGTTTTTCCCATCCTTTCTTTAGGGAAGAATTATGCTTTAAATTATATTTATATACAAGCAGGCTAGGCTTAGAAAAAGCAATATATCATTCTGTTATTATGTAAAAAAATAGAGTAATGACAGTAATGTAAATTGCTATGTGCAGGACCCCATGGGAACCAATCAGAATTCATCATTTGATAGCTAACGCAGTACAAGATGGATTCTGCTTTTTTCAACCTTTTTCAGTTTCACCACCCTTTTAAAGTATGCAGACTCTCAAGACAATTCAGTTTACAATGTAAAAATTGTAAATGGTAAATGTGCAATTAGTTTAGTTACGAATTTCCCTTATCGAATTTCAAATTTTTCCGAATTTTCGTTTTTCCTATTCCAAAATTCAGCAGTCTGAAAATCGGGAAATCCAAAAATCTGAATTGCAGTAATTTGGAAATTTGGCAATCGGAACAGCCGAAAATCTGAAATTCGAAAAATCGGAAATTCGGAAATCCGAAAATTTGAAAATAACAAAGAACATTTGAAATAATAACTAACTGATACATACCTATTAAATTATAAGCATTGGAATTTCCTTGAAAATATGGCTGTTTACTAACAGCCAAATTTGAAAGGAAATTCCAATACCTATAATTTAATAGTTATTTATTATTTTTTCAAATGTTCTTTCTTATTTACGAATTTCCGAATTCAGGAGAACAATTGCCAGCAGCAGGAAACCAACCCTCAGGTCGTACAGGCCATTGCAGTGCAGCAGGAGGCAATCGCCAGCAGCAGGAGGCGAATCGCCACGCCATTGCAGCCCAGCAGGAGGCGAATCGCCAGTTTGCAGAGGCTCTGGTGGAGTTAAAGAAGGGGTCTGCAGGTCCTTTGCCGGTGGAACAAAAAATGGTGCGGACCAGCTATTACCTGCAGAAGATGACACCTGCAGATGATGTGGAGGCTGACCTAGCAATTTCTGAAAGAGTCGCTGTTTGAGAACGATGGCAAAAAAGAGCAATGGGCAGGACTGCTAGCGCCCTTCCTGATAGGAGAACCCTAAAAGGCCTATTATGATTGGGGAACAGATGCTGCCGCGGATTATGAGATACTGAAAGGTGAGATGCTTGCACGCATGGGTGTCACCGATGCAGTCTGGGCTCAACAGGTGCAAATAAAGAAGACTCTATTTTTCAATGTTATTGTATTCTGGGAGTGCCCAGCAGAGTAGATCTTTGCAGGAGTTGTTTTTAAAGGACGCGTGCGATCGTCCTACTGTTATTTTGATGCATTTTTCACAGGCATGGTCAACTGTTGCCAGTATCAGGAAACCTGACCTTAGAAATGATATGTAGCTATCATTGGAGTACATGTACACAGAAAGTGACTTTAAAGGGGCTGCAGGAGATCAACTGCACAGAGATGCAACAAAGAATGAAAACAGTAAAAATAGTGATCTAGTAAAAAAAAAAAAATAGCAAAGATTTAAAAAATTTTTACCTGGCTATAAAAAAATATTAAAATGTTATTTATTTTAGTTGTGGCCATAAGAAAAAATAGGTAGAATACAAGGTCATTGAAGGACCAATTGGTTACGAATGAATTTACTGACTCTTTTCCATGTAAACGAAAGGGTACCTTCACATGTGGAGGGTGCCCATACTGCAAGTACATGAACACATCTACTAATATTATTTTACCTAATGGCCATCCCTTTAAACCCAGACATTTTGCGACTTGTAAGACACCTGTGGTAGTTTATCTACTTACCTGCCAATGTGGTCGTTTTTATGTCGGCAAGACCAAACTTGAGTTTTGGAGACGCGCTTACCACCATATTTCTACCATGGCTTCAGCTCACATTAATTTCCCACTAGGTAGACATGTCAAGTTCGTCCATAAGGCCCACTGCCCTAAGTTCAGTTTTGTGATATTGGACCGGGTGCACCCTAACCCCCGGGGGGGTGACTGGAACAAGCTCCTCCTCCAGTGCGAGACACTCTGGATCAGTGAGCTTGATGCCACAACCCCCCCTGGTTTAAATACGCAGTTCAGTTTTCGCCCCTTTTTGGAGGGCTTCAGTTCGGGGGGTTGTAAGAAGGAGTAACACACTCTCTGATCTTCGCACCCCTCCCATGAACAGAACTTCTCTGAATTGGTAAGCCTTGGGCTACTTACAGGACAAAGGTTGGTCAACTCCCCATTTCACTGGTTGTATTACTCATCTTACGGGGTTAGGACCTGGTGTCCCATTTGAGGGTATTGATTCACTGCCATTTTTTCTTAGTGTCGGGGTGTACATGATCAACAACTGTTCCTTTTTGTGTATTGCATCCTTCATAACTGTTTGGTTATTTCCTTCCTGTTATGGATTGCCGTGTCCCTGTTCTCACCCTGCTGTTTTGCTCTGTCGCCGTTTTTGCTGCCGCTGACTCCGTGGTCGGGGCGTCCCTCTGTTCCACCTGGCGCACAAAGGCCCCCTCCCGGGGTCTTCCCTTTCCCGGGGGGCAGTACTTGCTTGGTTGGAGGGGTTCCGGTGTCTCCACAGATGCCCCGGACCTCCCTGACCACTTTGCTGCGCCGGTGGGGTGGTTGTGCATGGCCCCCCTCCTCCACCTAGAGAGAGTACAGCATTGGGGGCACAGTGTTAGCCAGCACTACAGAAGAAAAAGATTTGGGGGTGCTTATTTCAGATGATTGCAAAATGAGCACACAGTGTAACCAGGCAGTGGGAAAAGCAAATTCTGGGATGTATCAGTAGAGGGATCGCCAGCAGGAGGAAGGAGGTTCTGATTCCTCTATATAGATCTTTAGTGAGACCTCACTTAGAATACTGTGTCCAGTTCTGGAGACCTCACTTACAAAAAGATATTGATAAAATAGAACGAGTTCAGAGACGGGTAACAACAATGGTGAAAGGTCTGGGGGATAAAACATATCAAAAGCGACTTCAGGAACTTAATAGGTACAGTCTGGAGGAAAGAAGGGAGAGGGGAGACATGATTGAAACCTTTAAATACATCAAGGGGGTGAATAAGGTTCAGGAGGGCAGTCTTTTCAATATGAAACCAAAATCAAGAACACGGGGACCTCAAACTAACTGGGGGGAAGTTCAAAACTAATCTTAGAAAGTATTATTTTACTGAAAGGGTGGTTGATGATTGGAGTAAACTACCAACAGAGGTTGTGAGACAGTCAACAGTAAATGGCTTCAAACATGCTTGGGATAAACATAAATCCATAGTCAAACAACAAGGTTAATGTAAAAAAAAAATATATATATAAAAATAAATAAATAAAAATAAATAAATAAAAAGGGGCAGACTCGATGGACTACTCAGTCTTTTTCTGCCGTCACTTTTCTATGTTTCTATGTTTCCACCTTGGTGGTGGGGGTGGACTGTGCACACCCACCTCGGGGGCTCCATATGGCTGGTGGTCCTGGCCGGGACAGTTTTATGGGTGGCCTGCCAGCTGCTTATGCACTATGCATTTTAGTGTTTCATATGCGGCCCCGTTTATGTTTTCCTTCCTTACCCATGGCATAGGTATTAAGTTCGGTTTACTCTGGCGGCGGCGTATCTGCGCACGTGCGGGCTCTCACTTTTTACTCCTCTTTATTGCTCATTTAAGGCTGTGTCAGTGCGTGCGTGGTCGCGATGCGGATGGCTCTGCCCCTTCACGTCTGCGCACTACGACGCCGTCCCTCTGCCCGGCGCATGCGCCGGTTTAGGTCTTGGGAGCGCATGCGCAAGCGCGGTGTGGCTGGCTCCGCCCCTTCGCATCCGTATGCTGTGACGCTCTCTGTGTGCGGCACACACACCAGTATATTTAATGGCGGCGTGTCATCATCCTAACACACCGCCATTTCGTTGTAATCCACACCGTTACCAGTCCTCTTTACTGTTGCCTCCCAAGGTAAGCATCTTTTCTATTCATGGGACCGCTCTGTGTAGTTATCCTCTACTGATCCGAACAACCCAGATCAGAGGATAGTATGGGAAGGGGCTCTATGGATAGTTATCTCTTCTAATAGTGACTTTTGGCTGTATATACTGTGCCTGCTTGGGCAGTAGACCAGCATGTATGCCACTATTAGCTAGTGGCTTTATTATCTATTTTTATTATTTATCTTTGATACTCCTTTATGATTACATATTCACTTTAAAAGGATGCAATATATGCCTCTATGAGCTATGCTCCTCTGGTATGGCTTTGGCCATACCTAAGGGGAATTTATATTTTGTTCTCATATCTTATGTTGCCTCTGCGTTTGCATTCTCCCTTGCCTATAGAGACAACCACAACTCTGCGATCATACCAATGGACTGGTCTGTCCCATTTGTCCTGGTTCGGGTACCGGCTGGCCACTTGGGGAGCTCAGTGGCCTTTGGGGCGCTTCCTCCATTTCTATGCTGGCATTCCCCTGACCCTTGTCTTGGTGGTTGCCGCAGCAGCGGTTGTGGCTTCGACTGCGGTCACTTACAGTAGGTTGAGAGCATGGCATAACAAGGTAATTTTTCTATGTACAAAGTGAGTGAGCTATATATGAACTTCTGGTTTCAAATATATTGTGTGTGTATATGACTAGGAAGTGATTCCCATATTGGGGTAGACCAATGATCTATTTATTGTATTTTCTAGCATGTACTCTCCATTATTCAAGAATGCCCCTGAAGAAGGGAATATCTAAATCCTGAAACATGTCGGGCTATTAACGTTAAGTACTTACAAGCCGCAAGACATCCACTGTATCAAAAACTTTTTATTGTATTTCTCAGCTATACGTCATTGTAAGTTTTTATTCTATTTCATTTGCAAATAAACTGTATTCTTTTTATCATTCTTGCATTCAATGGTGCCCTAAAAGTCCCAAGTAACTAGGGGGTTACAGATCCCTTTTTTCCTATTTCATAGATATGGGATGTTGGCACACTTGGGTTTAACCACCTGGGTGGTGTTAATAAATCTAATATGATGTCCTTAGGTTTGAGTGGAGATATCTGTGTGATGCATGCAGCTGCAGGTATCATTTAGATGTTTTTTTTTTCTACAGGCGATTCCCTGAAATATAAAATCAATCATAGCGGCTGTTCAGCCGCTTGATTTCTTTTACAGTCAACAAGAGGGGGCATCTCCCCCTCCTGCTGCCCTCCGGTGCTTCTCCCGGCTTGCCAGTGTGATCAGGGAGCCAGAGAATGAAACAGTTTACCATAGAGCTGACCATCCGAGACCGAAAGTCATGACGCCGGCACATGTAAACACTGCCTTTTTTTTGCCAGAAGCCTGAGATTGTTTTTTTTTTTTCGTTTTTTTTTTTATCTCAGACTTTCCATCATAGAGGAGTTATCTGGGGACTCCATATTTCCCGGTAAAGAGGACCCATAATGCCCTATTCCTATTATAAAGGATGTTTACATTGCTTTTAATAGGAATAAAAGTGATCAAAAATAAATAAAAATAAAAGGGAAAGTGTAAAAAATAAAAATAAAATAAACATTATATATATATTTTTTTAAAGCACCCCCATCCCCACATGGCCTTACACATAAACAAACGAATATGTAGGTTGTGCCCGCATATGTAGATGGCGTTCAAACCACACATGTGAGGTATTACTGCGAATGTTAGAGCGAGAGCAATAATTCTAGCACCAAACCTCCTCCGTAACTGGTAACCTGTAAGAATTTTTAAAGCTTAGCCTATGGATATTTTTCAGTGCTGACGTTTTTAGCTATTCCATGAGTGTGCGCAATTTTAAAGCGTGACATGTTAGGTATCTATTTACTGGGTGTAACCGAATCTTTCACATTATACAAAAAAAAATGGGCTAACGTTAGTGCTTTTTTTTTTTTATTTTATGAAAGTGTTTTTTTCCAAAAAAAATTGCATTTGAAAAATTCCTGCGCAAATACTGTGTGACTTAAAAAATTGCAACAACTGCCATTTTATTCCTTAAAAAACTCTATGTAATGTGTTGGGGGTTCTGAGCAATTTTATAGCAAAAAAATGATGATTTTTACATGTAGGAGAGGAGTGCCAGAATAGGCCTGGGCTGGAAGTGGTTAACACAGGGATCATATATGACATTCAGTTGTCACAGCATTCTGTGCTTTCTAATAAAGGGGCAAATTTACTTTCACTTTTTTGTTTTATAGCAAAGAAATAGTCTTTAAAGATAGCAAATGTATATGATATACAAAAGGTATGACGTTCGGTTCCTTCACCTAATCGTAAATATTCAAATCTTTATTTCATGGCATTTCTCTGGAAGCCTGCTAAGAAGCCAACGTAATTTCTTGGCTTCCCAAGACATGTGTTGTTGCTGGGGATGTAGCCATAGAAACTCTGAGGAAAATCTGCTTTCTATCAGATGATTTTACACTATGTTTTCCTTCCCTGCTGTTGGACGAAGATAAGTTGAGCAGCTGGAGCCTCCTGCGAAAGAACGAAACGCGTTGTCAGCACAAGACTGAAATGCCATAGAGGAGAGGAGAAAGAAACTTCTTTCACATCTTTCATTCCCTCGTCTTCATCTTCCCGGCAGGGTGACAATCTATGCACTTCTAAACAGAAAGCAGACAGTGCGATTTCACACCATGGCGTATCACTGCTGAAAAGAAAAGAAAAAATGTGGAAGAATAGATGGAAAATGGTTAGGGTATGTCCTCATCACAAATCAAACAAGGATAGGGGGTTCTCGGGGAGTTCTTTTATCATTGTCAAATGTCCCCAATTCCTAGGAAAAGTCCTACGTTTTTATTTTTGTGTTCTTGGAAGCTTTTGCTCTGGAAATGGATTCCGCAATACTAAATATAATATAAAATAAATCTCTGTTTGTAAAAGAAAGCTGTCATGATAGCTTCTACCTGCTGCTTTCAAACCAAACAAGGATGAGGGTTTCTTGGAGAGGGCTGTTATCATCACCCAAATGTCCCCAATTTCAAGGAAGGGCCCCAAGTTTTATTTTCCTGTTCCTGGAAGCTTTTGACTCTGGAAGTAAATTCAGCAATACAAAATATAATATTAAATGAATCTCTGTTTCTAAAAGAAAGCTGTCATAATAGAATCTACCTGCCACATTCAAACCAAATAAGGATGAGTTTCTCAGAGAGGATTGTTATCATCACCTAAATATCCCAAGTCCCAGAAAGAGTCCCAAGTTTTATTTCCATGCTCCTGAAAGTTTTTGTCTCTGGAAGTAAGCTCAGAAATACAAAATGTAATATAAAATGAATCTCTGTTTCTAAAAGACATTTGTCATGATAGCTTCTACCTGCCACATTCAAACCAAACAAGGATGGGGTTTCTTGGAGAGGACTGTTATCATCACTCAAATGCCCCAATGTCAAGGAAGAATTCCAAGTTTTATTTCCATGTTCCTGAAAGTTTTTTGTCTCTGGAAGTAAATTCAGCAATACAAAATGTAATATAAAATCTAATCTCTGTTTATAAAAAAGGTTTGTCATGTTAGCTCCTACCTTCCACATTCAAATCAAACAAAGACAGGGACTCCGAGAGAGGGCTGTTATCGTTGTTCAAAAAAAAGTCTTTCCTTTTCACTCCGCTCTTGGCTTCACATGTGACAGGGCACTACCCTCTGTCAAACAGGCTGATATTCATCCACTTGGCCGACAACGGCATTACTTCTATACCACTGTTGCACTCCGCTCCCATACCATGGAGGTGATCCACGGACATTCTTATCTTCATCCTCTTCTCTTCGTCATGCTGGTCCTATGCCTGGTTTCCAGGCTGGTGTTACCGACCTTGCCCCCTCAGCTCCCATGCTGGATGCCTCCCGCTGCCGCCTTATGGGAGTCAATCCCTGGAGTATACTGATCCACATATGTTCAGCATCCACTCCTGAGGAAGCGAGCGAAGCTCACGAAATGCGTCAAGAATGGATGCATCATATATTCCTATCATTGTTGTATTGATTTATATGCACATATTTCAAGTTATTAGCAATCACCATCATGTCATATCTGCAGATCTGATGACCGTGTTTGTGTTTTATTATGTTTTATCAAAACAATAAATATACCATTATACTTCTACGCTTATTATGTTTGTCTGACATTATGTCCGCCTCATTTTCAAGTCTCATAGGCGTTTCCTGTTCTCCAAAGTTATTGTTGTTCAATGCCCCAATTTCAAGGAAGAGTCACAAGTTTTATTGCGATGTTCCTGGAAGCTGTTGTCTCTGAAAGTGGATTCAGCAATGTAAAATATAATATAAAATGAATCTCTATTCTAGAAGAAATTTATCAAGATAGTTTCTACCTGCCACAATCAAATCAAACAAGGATGGGATCTCCGAAAGAGGGCTGTTTTCCTTGTTCAGTGTCCCAATTTCCAGAAAGGGTCCCAAGTATTATTTCTATGGTCCTGAAAGTTTTTGTCTCTGGAAGTAAATTCAGCAATATAAAATGAAATATAAAATGAATCTCTGTTTAAAAAATAAAAGAAAGTTGTCATGATAGCTTCTACCTGCAACATTCAAACCAAACAAGCATTGGGTTTCTTGAAAAGGACTGTTATCAACACCCAAATGCCCCCAATTTCAAGGAAGGGTCCCAAGTTTTTTTTCCTGTTCCTGGAAGGTTTTGACTCTAAAAGTTAATTCAGCAATACAAAATGTAATATAAAATGAATATCTGTTTCTTAACCACTTCCTTACTGGGCACTTAAACCCCCCTCCTGCCCGGACCAATTTTCAGTTTTCAGCGCTGTTGCTCTTTGAATGACAACTGCGCGGTCGTGCGACGTTGTACCCAAACAAAATTTGCGTCCTTTTTTTCCCACAAATAGAGCTTTCTTTTGGTGGTATTTGATCGCCTCTGCGTCATTTCTGATCACCGCTATAAATAAAAAAAGAGCGACAATTTTGAAAAAAAACAATATTTTTTTACTTTTTGCTATAATAAATATCCAAAAATAAAAAATAAAAAACAAATTTATTCATCAGTTTTGGCCGACATATATTCTTCTACATATTTTTGGTTAAAAAAATCACAATCGGCGTTTATTGATTGGGTTGCGCAAAAGTTATAGCGCCTACAAACTATGGACATTGATTTATGGCGTTTCAGGGTTTTTTCACAGTTTTTGCAGGCTGTACAGGCGGGGCTATAGCGTAATGGCTATTTTTAGTGTCTAGCGGCGGTAATGGTCATTTTTTTTTTTTTTATTATTTTTGCGGTATTTAGTTACAGGTATCAAACATCCGCGATATTGAAAACGCGTTGGGTTAGTTATTTGCGGCTAACACTAAAAAAATTGGTTTTTATACATCTTCTTATATACAGCCGGTTTTGACTACTTATTTAAACAAAAAATAAAAAATAAAAACCTATAAATAATATCGTTTTTCATTTTTTTATAACAAAAAAAAGTTTTAACAGCGAGAAAAAAATAAATATCGCCACTAGTCTTTACTGCGTCTCCGCTAGTTTATGGTGGTTTTCTTTCGAGATAAACACCCTTTTTTTCCTGCGTTTAAAACAAACCCATGTTGCAGCGTGCTGGCGCGTCAACAGTAAGTTTCTCGTTGTCGCGACTTTTGACTTTTAACCAGGCCCGTCCTCCCCCCAAATTCACGGGTCATTCCTTCACCAATTCTTTGTCTATAAGTAAAATATAATGTAAA
>BLSH010320214.1:77476-98144 GCA_018402905.1 Glandirana rugosa | reverse complement strand
TAGTACTGTAGGAAGAATATCTTTGTCTCTAAGTAAAACATAATGACTTAGGTAAAAATCAGTTTTCGAAGGTCCTTGTCCTTTCTGTTATTGTCGGGAGAGGGTCTCAGGAGTGGGATCAAACTAAACTGACACCGTCCATCCTGGATAAGACTGTTTAAAGATGATCCCTTTCTCTAAGTAAAATTTAATGTAAAACGTAACGACTTAGATGAAAGTCTTTATTTTCGACAGTCCTTGTGCCTTTTTTTTTGAACCCAAAAAAGGAGCTTTAAACTCTATAAACCCACCACTATTGTCGGAAGAGGCTCTTTGGGAAGGAACGCGCCCAGCACGAGCCGAATGGGAGGACGTCTATTGACGTCCTCCCGGCATTTTAGAGCCGCGCTGTAGCCGTCATTCGGCTATAGCGCGGATGGGAGGTAGTTAAAGAAAGTTGTCATGATAGACTCTGCCTGCCGCATTAAAATCAAACAAGGAAGGGTTTCTCGGAGAAGGCTGTTATCACCACCCAAATATCTCAAATTTCGAGGAAAAAACCCAAGTTTTTTTTTCCGTGTTCCTGACAGCTTTTATTTCTGAAAGTAGATTCAGCAATGCAAAATGTAATTTAAAATGAATCTCTTTCCCTAGTAGAAATTTGTCAGAATAGGTCCTACCTGCCACAGTCAAATCAAACTAGGGTGAGGACTCTGGGAGAGGGCTGTTATTGTCTTTCCTGTTCCTGGAAGCTTTTGACTAAAAATGGATTCAGTAATACAAAATGAATCTCTGTTTCTATAAGAAGGATGTCATGATAGACTCTACCTGCCCCATTCAAATCAAACAAGGGTGAGTTTTTCAGAGGGGGCTGTTATCATCACTCAAATATCACAATTTCCATAAAGAATCCCAAGTTTTACTTCCATGTTCCTGAAAGTTTACAAAATGTAGTGTAGTATAAAAAAAAAAGTTTTCATGTTAGCTCCTACCTTCCACATTCAAATCAAACAAGGATGGGGGCTCTGGGAGACAGCTGTTATTGTTGTTCAATGTACCAATTTCAAGGAAGTGCCCCAAGTTTTATTGCTATGCTCCTGGAAGCTTTTTTTTTTAATTCTTAGTTCAAAAGTTTTCCTGTCCTGGATAGTTCTGAAATTCCCTTTAAGAACTAAGGGTTCTATGCCAACTAAGCTGTCCCCATCAACATGGGGACAAGGTGCTTTGGAGTGGGGTAGCTCCCCCTGCCCCAAATCATCCCCCTGTGTTGAGGGCATGTGGCCTGGTATGATTCGGGGGGTAGGAACTCGCCCCCCCCCCCCCTGCCCTGTCAGGCTGCATGCTCGGATAAGGGTCTGGTATGGATTTTGGGGGGCCTTGTGCCATTTTTTTTTTTTGGCACGGGGTTGCCCTTAAAATTCATACCAGATCCAAAGGGATTGGGGAGGGGACCCCACACCATTTTTCTTACACTTTTTTTTATTGCTGACAATGTTTTTTTTTAATTATTATTCAACTGTCAGCAGGGAAGCCCGTTGACAGCTGATGACTCATTCATTGTTAAGGAGGCAGTGGCCGACTTCTCAGCCTGCTCCATAACAACCAGCTGTTCACTGTGCCCTGATTGGGCAAAGCTTTGCCCAGTTACGGCTTAGGATGCACTGTGCAGCGCGCATTGCATTCTGGGGCGCGTGGTGGATGAACATCCCCCGTTTTCTGAACAGGCGATGTTTGGGCTGAACTTTTGCTTGGCTCAAACTGTTCGCCCAACTCTACTCTTTAGTGAACCACATTGGTTTTCTCTTTCATTTGTTCTTACTAACTTTTCTTGACAAACAATCTACAGTTGCCTCCAGTATGGTAGGCTTTACAGTATCAGAGTCCATGGATTGCTGACTTTAATTCATTATTTTTCGAAATTCCCCCATTTCAGCCAAATTTGTCATTTTGTTAATTTTAAACCTTTGTTTTTGTATATGCTTTTTCAGTTCTTGTTTTAATATCAAACCAAAGACATTGGTGATCACTAGAACCTACATTTTCACCCACCTCAACTGATATCCGACAGTTGATTCCCATTTGTCAATACTCTTTCCTTCTCTAATACTCATTTCTTCCTGCTCTATTTTGTCAGATCCATACAAAGCTTCTATCAGTAAAAAGACTGAAAGGATATAGCTGAGTTTTCTCTTAAAAACCCATAATACTTTGTAACAGCAGTGCCATGGCTACACCCTGCATTAAATGTCTATCTGTAAAATAATGCTTTGTATAAATAACAAAATCTAATATTAAACAATCAGTTGAAATCTCTAAACTCAAAACTAAGATCATATTTATGATAAGAAAAGTGTTTTTTTTTTGGCAATGTGACCTACCTATTCCTGTGGAGTGTGGCTTTTTAGTAACCGGTACACTTTAACCATTTTACGCCTGGCCTATAGACAAATAACACTGGGTGGTGGTTTTGCTATCCTGAGTGGACGTCATATGATGTCCTCTCAGGAAGCGCCGATCACGCGGCTGCGGGGTCATGCAGGTCAACGGGACACAGTCGATGCCGGTACCATGTGACCGCCGTGATGAATCAAAGCAGGTCACATGACAGTTGTACGCAATGGATGGCTTTCTTTCATGCCATCCAATATGTACAACTGGGTAGCTATCTGTGATTGGTCCATTTGATCACATGGTACAGACAGGGCTAATCACAGCCTATATGTACCATGTGATTAGCTTTGAACAATCACAGCTAATCACAACAAAACAGACTGAATGAAGCCGTTTCATTCAGTAAAATGCTTGTTTATAGCAATGAAAGGCATTGCTATACGTAAACAAAATGTGTAAAAAAAATCCTGATCACTTTCCCAGAACAGTACAATGTTACTATGCAAACATTATATTGCTCTGGTCACAGCGTGTTAAAAAAAATTGTAAAAAAAAGAAAAAAAAGTGTTAAAAAAATAAATTAATTAAAAATTATAACATTCATTTTTTTCATAGTGTCACCAGTCAGTGTCCCTGATCACCGCCACACCAGTTATATGATATTTTTTATTTTTAATTTCTTCATTTTACCAAACAATTATGATAAAAAATGACAACTTCAAAAAACCCACCATACCTTCTACTAAATACTTTAGACTGTCTACTTTCCAAAAAGGGATCATTTGGGGGGGCATTTGTCATATCCTGGCATTTTTGGGCCTCAAAAAATGAGATAAGCCGCCAATACATCAAGATTGATACATTTTCAGATACAGTGCATCCAGAAAGTATCCACCACGCTTCATTTTTCCCCACATTTTGTTATGTTACAGCCTTATTCAAAAATGAATAAAATTAATTTTCCTCAAAACTCTACAGACAATACCCCATAATGACAACATGAAAGAAGTTTGTTTGAAATCATTGCAAATGTATTAAAAAAAAAAAAAAAATCTCATGTACATAAGTATTCACAGCCTTTGCCATGACACTCAAAATTGAGCTCAGGTCCATCCTGTTTGCACTGATCATCCTTGAGATGTTTCTACAATTTGATTGGAGTCCACCTGTGGTAAATTCAGTTGATTGGACATGATTTGAAAAGGCACACAACTGTCTATATAAGGTCCCACAGGTAACAGTGCATGTCAGAGCACAAACCAAGTCATGAGGTCTAAGGAATTGTCTGTAGACCCCTGAGACAGGATTGTATAAAGGCACAGATCTGGGGAAGGGTACAGAAAAATGTCTGCAGCATTGAAGGTCCCATTGAGCACAGTTGCTTCCACCTTCCATAAATGGAAGAAGTTTGGAACCACCAGGACTCTTCCTAGAGCAGGCCGCCCGGTCAAACTGAGCGATCAGGGGGAGAAGGGCCTTAGTCAGATGACAGAGAACCTGATGGTCACTGTGACAGAGCTCCAGCATTTCTCTGTGGAGAGAGGAGAACCTTCCAGAAGAACAACCATCTCTGCAGCACTCCACCAATCAGGCCTGTATGGTAGAGTGACCAGACAGAAGCCACTCCTTAGTAAAAGGCACATGAAAGCCCGCCTGGAGTTTGCCAAATGGCACCTGTAGGACTCTCAGACCATGAGAAACAAAATTCTCTGGCCTGATGAAACAAAGATTGAATTCTTTGGCCTGAATGGCAAGCGTCATGTCTGGAGGAAACCAGGCACTGCTCATCACCTGGCCAATACCATCCCTACAGTGAAGCATGGTGGTGGCAACATCATGCTGTGGAGATGTTTTTCAGCAACAGGAACTGGAAGACTAGTCAGGATCGAGGCAAAGATGAATGCAGCAATGTGCAGAGACAGCCTTGATGAAAACCTGCTCCAGAGCACTCTGGACCTCAGAATGGGGCGAAGGTTTATGTTCCAACAGGACAATGGCCCTAAGCACGCAGCCAAGATAACAAAGGAGTGGCTATGGGACAACTCTGTGAATGTCCTTGAGTGGCCCAGCGCACAGAGCACAGACTTAAACCCGATTGAACATTTCTGGAGAGATCTGAAAATGACTGTGCACCGACGATCCCCATCCAACCTGGTGGAGCTTGAGAGGTCCTGCAAAGAGGAATGGGAGAAACTGCCCAAAATAGGTGTGCCAAGCTTGTACCATCATACTCAAAAAGACTTGTGGCTGTAATTGGTGCCAAAGGTGCTTCAACAAAGTATTGAGCAAAGGCTGTGAATACTTATGCACATGGGGGTTTCTTTTGTTTTTTATTTTTAATAAATTTGCAAAGATTTCATACAAACTTCTTTCACGTTGTCATTATGGGGTATTGTTTGTAGAATCTTGGGGAAAATAATGAATTTTATCCATTTTGGAATAAGCCTGTAACATAGCAAAATGTGGAAAAAGTGAAGGGCTGTGAATACTTTCAGGATGCACTGTATACTGTATACATAGTTTGTGGACTCTGTAACTTTCTTACAGACTAAATAATATACACGGATTTGGGTCTTTTCACTAAAGAAATGTAACAGAATACATTACTAAAGGCTAAATTTATGAAGAACAATTATTTATTTGCAAAATTGTATAACATGAATGAAGAAAACCGTATCTGTTCTTCTAAAATGTTTTTTTCCATTTATTTAGCCAAAAATAAAAAACCCAGTAGTGATTAAGTACCACCAAAGGAAAGCTCTATTTGTGTGAACAAAATTATAAAGATTTAGTGTGGGTAGAGTATTGCATGACAGTGCAATTGTCATTCAAAGCGCGACAGCGTGGAAATTAGAAAATTGTCCTGGGCAGGAAGGGGATAAAAGTGAAGTGGTTAATAGACAAGCTATATCGCAATTTTCGGTTCTCCTTGAAGATAGTTGTACTGCATTTTGTAGATATACTAAAGGTTATTCTTCACCTTTGTAGCTGCACACTGAAGGTTGCATGTCACAAGAGTCCTCTATGATAACAATTAATAACAAGTTATGGCTCGGTGCTCCTATAATTACATCCTTGGTAAAATTGTTACCATAAATAAAAACAGGGTCTGTGGATCATGAATTAATACACCCAAGGTAAAACACATTAAATGTTCAAATTAAAGAACTTCAGCGTAATTAAAAATAAGCAATCATTTCATAACAGGAAAGGGTTGGTAATCACTAAATGCAAACTAGTAAAGCTGAACTTGGGCCTTTCCTTTAGTCTTGCACAGCTGTACAAGCTCCTCTCCTTTACTGAAATTGCTTACTTTGATTTATTTTTTAAATCAGACACAATTTTTATTAAAGAAAAAGTATAAACAGACATCCAGAGTAGGTATAGGTCATCATGAGAACAATCTGGTACAGTACCGCACGTGAGAGTAGCATATAAACAACAAATAAAAAAAAACTGTATAAGCACCGTACTAATGTTTGGCTAGTGGAAAAATCATAGATACCAAATTTCCTAAACTACTAGATATCACAAACTACTTCCTGAATGTGTGGTCTTAGGTACCAATGTGTTTACAATATACCCTTCCTTATCCTGAATACTCCCATCACTCCCATTAATTGCTTCATAGAGTTTTAGCCCTGGAGAAGTCTTTCCCTGATCCTCTGTTGTGGTGCAGGACCTGGCATATCCAGCCACGGTTGCCACATATTGTAAAACTTAGGAGGTACGTTCCTATGCTGATAGGTAAATGTTTCCCTAATCTGCTTATCATTTACTTGCGCCACCCATTGTTTCCAACTGGGTACCCAGGGTGATATCCAATAACGTGCTATCAACTTGCGAGCCAGGTAAAAAAATCTTAGTACTGCCGTATGCCCCTGAGGGGCAAGCGTTTCCTCCTCAAGGCCTCCAGCAAACAAATAATGGGATCCCTCACACTACACAACTGGAAAACTTGTGAGATCGTGGAAATGACCTCTGTCCAATACCAGAATAGTTTTGGGCACCTCCAGATCATGTGCAGCAGGTCACCATTATCCCTTTCACATTTAGGGCATAAGGGTGTGCTTCTAATACCCCATTTATGCAGTTGCACAGAAGTCCTATAAACTCTGTGTAATAAATAGAGGTAGAAACGCTTTTGCGAGGCTGACACTGATACTAAGGGGGTAGAGGTCAAACAAAGATCCCAGGTTTCCCCATCAATGGGGTCCCAAGTCCTTCTCCCATCCCTTTCTACATAAAAGTGCAGAGGCATCATGGGTGAAATGTAAAAGGATGGAGTACCCTCTAGAGATCATCCCTTTGTTGTCACTTTCTAACAACACTTCATACATTAGTGGATGCTCGGTAGCTACCAGTCTGCGCCTGCACCGTGTGCCGTAGTTGCAGATATTTATAAAACTGACTCTGGGGAAGGGCAAACTCTGTTTGGATCTCTAGAAAGGATTTTAACACTGAACCTCTATATAATTGTGTTATATAGGTAATGCCAGCCTTTTCCCATTGTTGGAACCCCTTCAGCTTATATAATTCCTTGTAAAATGCATTGTTCCATATAGGTGTAAAGGGACAATAGCCTTGTATATGCAATATGTATCTAATATATGTCCATAGAGTATTAAGTAAAATTACTGTCGGAATGGTAGGTGTTATATGGGTAAAACCAGCTTCCAAGAATCAGAGCAGGGCTGGGGGAACCCCATGGTACTAATAGTCAGCGAATAGGATCCAATTGATCCTCAAGGCCCCAAGCCCCTAGATGCTGGAGTTGCGAGGCCACAAAATAATGACGTGAGTGCGGCATGGATAGGCCTCCCTGGTCCTTAACAAATTGGAAGGAGAATAGGCTAATCCTGGCTGTCTTACCACACCATAAGAAGGCCCTGAATTGGAAGTAAATACGGGAAAACCATTTACGTGGTATCCATATAGGTGCGTTGTGAAATACATAAAGCAACTGGGGAGCCCACACCATTTTTATTAGATTTACTCTCCCCATGTTGCACTTTTAGATCTAAATTTACGTAATAAAGGCACCAAATTCAGTTCAATATATTGTAGAGGGTCAGGTGAAACCTCTATGCCCAAGTACCGAAAGGCAGAGACGATCAGGATAGAAGTGGCACATTCAGGCAAAGGAGCAGTGATTGGGTCTAACGGCATAAGGACTGATTTACTCCAGTTAATGGAGAATCCGGACAATGCTCCAAAATTATTAATTAAGTAAGTGCATGACATGGTGTAGAGATTGCTGAGTATACCCCAAATATATTAGTGTATCATCCACATAATATCACGTCTTCTCGTGGACCACGCAGAAACAAAGTGATAGATGTAGATGCATGAAAATGTATAGCCAATGGTTCCAGTGCAAGGGCAAACAACAGAGGCGACAGAGGGGCACCCCTGCCGTGTGCCCCTAAGCAGCGGAAAAAGAGTCCAACAACTCTCCGTTTATACGAAGTTTAGCCGTAGGGGCTGCATACAACAGTTGGATCCACTTAAAGTGGTAGTAAACCCTCCTATCATTTTCAGCCAAGGAAGCTGCCATCTTTGCCTCTGTTTAATCTACAACTGCCATGAGGCTGCACATGTGATCAGCTATGACACCAGACATTGGATGGTTTGACAGTTTGGTTTAGAGCACAACCAATGGGAGTGTTACATTTCCGGCACGTGCCGAAAATGTGACTGGTTTTTAACCTGTTAAATGCATGGGTTTACTACCGCTTTAATAAAAACAGAGCCTATACCAATGTGTGACAGCACCTCCCACAGTTTTGGCCACTCTACGCCGTTGAATGCCTTTGCAGCATCTAATGAGAATATGGCTCTATCCATTGGGTTATCTACCATTGTTTGCATATTCAGAAATAGCCTGCGTAAATTTTGTGATGTAGACCTCGTTGGAATAAACCCCATTGGTCTTTATGGATCAGTTTATGGATGACCTTCGTTAATACCCAGGCCAGAAATTTCACATCAACTGTGACAGGGGATAAAGTGGCTTTCCCGTGCTTTAGTAAAACTAAGATAATTGCCTCATTCGTAGAGGGGGGCAGTCTACTCTTCCATAAGGCCTCATTATATACCTTCAATAAAGTAGGCATCAACTGGGGTGACTTACTCTGATTTTACTGCACACTGTGTGCTTTTGACAGTGTGCATTAGAAGCTGCAGCAAGTCAAAAAGCATATCCTGGCTAGATGACACCCAGCATCATCTAGCGCTTTCTTCCCCAGTCTAACTTTCCCTGGCCCATTCCTTTCAGTTGTTTGAATCATGGAGGCTCAGCATCACATGTGGGTGTTACCTGGGGTGATCTGCATGCAAATGCAGCCTGCTTAGGAACGTTCAATCCCCCAGACTGGCACTCGCGAATGAAAAATATCCTCCCAAAAGCCGGTCCACTGCTTGAACCAGGCCTGAGGGCTCTAGAGGAATACTGATGCATGGTGCTGCAATGTTTTAAGGAATCTACACTCACCGGCCACTTTATTAGGTGCACCTGTATAATTGCTTGGTAACACAAATTGCTAATCAACCAATCACATGGTGGCAACTCATGTATTTAGGTATCTAGACGTGGTGAAGGTGACTTGCTGAAGTTCAAACTGAGCATCAGAATGGGGAAGAAAGGGGATTTAAGTGACTTTGCACTTGGCATGGTTGTTGGTGCTGGACGGGCTGGCCTGAGCATTTCAAAAACTGCTGATCTACTGGGATTTTCGTGCACAACCATCTCTCGGGTTTACAGAAAATGGTCTGAAAAAGAGAAAATATCCAGTGAGCGGAAGCTGTGTGGACGAAAATGCTTTGTTGATGTCAGAGGAGAATGGGCAGACTTGTTTGAGATGATAGAAAGGCAAAAGTAACTCAAATAACCACTTGTTACAACCAAGGTATGCAGAATGCTATCTCAGAATGCACAACACATCGAACCTTGAAGCAGATGGGCTACAACAGAAGAAGATCACACCAGGTGCCACTCCTGTCAGCTAAGAACAGGAAACCGAGGCTACAATTGCCACAGGATCACCAAAACTGGACAACAGAAGAATGGAAAAATGTTGCCTGGTCTGATGAGTCTCGATTTCAGCTGTGACATTCAGATGGTGGGGTCAGAATTTGGTGTAAGCAACATGAAAGCATGGATCCATCCTGCCTTGTATCACCGGTTCAGGCTGGTGGTGGTGTAATGGTGGGGGGAATATTTTCTTGGCACACTTTGGGCCCCTTAGTATGAATTGAGCATCCACCACTGCCTACCTAAGTATTGTTGCTGACCATGTCCATCCCTTTATGACTACAGTGTACCCATCTTCTGATGGATCTTTCCAGCAGGATAATGTACCATGTCACAAAGCTCCAATCATCTCACCACTGGACAATGAGGTCACTGCACTCCAATGGCCTCCACAATCCCCACATCTCATCCAATAGAGACCCTTTGGGATGCAGTGGAATCATGGATGTTCAGCCAACAAATCTGCAGAAACTGTGTGATGCTATCATGTCACTATGGACCAAAATCTCTGAGGAATGTTTCCAACACCTTGTAGAATCTATGCCAGGAAGAATGAAGGCAGTTCTGAAGGCAAAAGGGGGTCCAACCCTGTACTAGCAAGGTGTACCTAATAAAGTCGCCGGCGAGTGTATGTACATCACCCTGTTGGCATGGCCGTCTTTAATATTGATTGGACCCTGGGCAAACATTTTATTGGGCCCCCCCATAAAATTTTGCTCTCCACCTGCTCTGAGACATACAATACATAGTAGCTAGACTCAAAATTAGTTTACTAAATCAGATCAGACAGCGATTGCGATTACCGCTTACTGACTGGTTGCTAGAGGGTACAGCACATGATTTCTGCTTGTTGATTGGTTGCCAGAGATTACTGTATATCAATACTGCTCACTGATTGGTTGCTAGAGGTTACAGCACATTACTGTTTACTGATTGGGTGCTAGAGGTTACAGCACATCATCTCTTCACTGCCCGCACACCATGTACTGGGGAGGTGAGGGGATTTATCAATAGACAGAAAGCTTCTAGGGATCCTAGAGCTCCTGGGATCAGTGGCAGTGCTGGCGGAGGGGAGGGTGTGATCAGTGGAAATGTTGATTTTTTTACCGACTACCAATATAAATAGGAGTTTCAACACTGACCACCAATGTAATAGGGGTTTACACTGACCACTAATGTAATAGAAGCATTCGCAGTAACCACCAATGTAAGGAGCGATTTATACTGACCACTAATGTAATAGAAGCATTCACAGTAATCTCCAATGTAAGGAGAGATTTACACTGACCACTATTGTAAGGGGGACATTCACACTGGCCACTAGTGTGAATGACAGGATTCTACATCAAACCAATGTAAAGAGAAGATTTACACTGACCACCAATGTAACTGAGACATTTAGCCTGCGTCCACAGTTGCAGTGCCATTAATAGTTCATGACACCCTCACACACCTGCTGATATGTGTTATGGCACTGTGTGATTTTGAAAAAGGGTTAGGGAATTTCTTCCGCATATCTAGCACATAGAGCAGCCCATTGAAATGAACGGGCCGCCCTACACGTGAACTATATCTTTATCGACCCTGTCAGTACACCTTTGCACCCTAAAACCCCTGCTAACCTCTGCACCCCAAACCTCCCCCACCCTCTCCACTCCAACCCCCCCCCCCCTTTAACTCTGCCTGCCTCCTCTGCTCATCTCTGCACCCACCTTACTTACCTCTATATATACCCTCCTTGCTCACCTGTGCACCCCAAACTGTAATGCCTTCTCTGCCTACCTCTGCACACCCCACACTACCCCCTCCCCACCAATTTGCTTACCTTTGCAGAACAGGCTGATATTAGGCTTAACGATCACAGTTGCAGGCAGGACTTTACTCCTCTACCTTCACAGTGGGCAGCATTCAGTATAGGTGATGATGGATATGACCTCAGGGGAGCATGATATACATATGAATGCTGCCTTTATTTACATATGAATTCAGCTGGCCACCACTATTTACATATGAATGCAGCTTCTTTTTACATATGAATTCCGGTTATTTACATGTAAACACACGGTCTGCAGGTGAGCCATCTGCACAAAACAATAGGGCAAAAATGGGCAGCATTAGTAGCAGCACTTTACACTGAGATATCGGGACACAGCACAGGACTAAAACTTCAAGGGACAAGGGAATTTAAACTGGGATAGTTGGCTAGTATAAGGCAGCTGCTTTGGGCCCCACAACAATGACAGGGCCCAGGGCAGATGCCCCTTTTGCCCTGCCTTAAATATGGCCCTGCCTGCTGGCCCCTCCCATTAGCCATGATCTGCCTGCATTGCATAGAGAACCACAAAGCCCCAGTGATCGGGACACAAGGTCTAAAACAACGAATGTAATTAAAATTAAAAGGTTTAATTTAAAAATGTCTTCAGAATGTTGATGAGGGTAAATGAAGAACCAGAGAAAAAATATAAGTAGATTAAACTTCAGCTTTTTCACTTTTTTGTCTACTTTCTTTGTAACAAATACAAGAGATAATTTGGAGTAAATAGGTAAATTAGAAGCTTTTAAGTGCTCAATAGCTTTTCAAACGGAATAAAGTATGCAACTTTACGATTTAATAGTTTTTCTGCATGAATTTGCTTGATTGTTTATAAAATCAATAAGTGAACTAGAATAATGGTTAAAAAGACATTTGAAAGATGAGAACATAAGTGCTGCATAAAAAAAAAGCAAAAAAAAAAAAAGACATAGTAAACAGAGCTGGCACAAAATGCATAAGCATGTACATTGCAAAAGGAAAGCACTTGTAATAATGAATATAACTGTGTATGTATGACCATTTTTTTATTTTTAGATATAGTAGGGAAGGGGGTGAAACCTATATCATGTTATTTTTCTTTGCTGTCATTGTCCTGCTGGGGATATTTCTCTTCACTTCCTGTGCTCCAAATGCAACAGGAAATGAGAAGAAATTGTCCTAAAAGTAAGAATTCTTATTCTAGAGTAGTTGCTGGAACATTTCTTTCTATGGAAGATTTTAATCACTTCCCAGCCGGGCCAATTCTGGCACTTCGCTCCTACATGTGAAAATCATCATTTTTTTGCTAGAAAATTACTCAGACATTATATATGTTTTTTTAGCAGAGATCATAGGGAATAAAATGGCGGTCATTGCAATTTTTTATGTCACACTGTATTTGCACAGCGATTTTTCAAATGCATTTTTTTTTTGGAAACAAAAAACTGTTTCACGAATTAAAAAAAAACAAAACAGTAAAGTTAGCCCAATTTTTTGTATAAGTTGAAATATGATGTTACACCGATTAAATAGATACCCAACATGCCATGCTTTAAAATTGCGCACACTCGTGGTATGGCGCCAAACTTTGGTACTTAAAAATCTCCACAGGCGACACTTTAAACATTTTTGCAGGTTACCTGTTTAGAGTTACAGAGGAGTTCTTGTTCTAGAATTGTTGCTCTCGCTCTAACGCAAGCGATGATACCTCACATGTGTGATTTGAACGCCGTTTACATATGTGGGCACACCTTACGTATGCGTTCAGGGACAGGGGCACTTTAAAAAAAAAATGTATTCTTTATTTTACTTTTATTTTTTATTTTTATGCTTTCTCTTAAATTTTTTTGATCACTTTTATTCATATTTATTCATATTACAAGGAATGTAAACATCCCTTGAAATAGGAATAGTATGTGACAGGTCCTCTTTATGGAGAGATGTGGGATCTTTAAGACCTAACATATCTCCTCCAAAATAAATTGTCTCTGTCTTTCCAGCCGAGTCCCTGTTTACTTTCGCCGGCCCGGACGTGACGTCACACCATCGCACCCGGGCCTCCGAGGGTTATAGAGATGACTGGGGAACAGAAATCTCTATGGCTAACTTCTGCTGGTGACCGATCCATTCTCTAGCTCGCTGATCACAGGGGCAAGCCAGGGGAAGCACTGGATAGTGGCGGTGGGGGCACGTCCCCTCCTGTCTCCGTAAGAATGATCAAGTGGCTAACCTGCCACTATGATTGTTCTTAGGGTGCACAGAACCGGCTGAAAAAAATGATATCTGGATGATGCCTGTAGCTGCAGGCATCATTCAGATATCCCCATTCAAAGTCCAGGACGTCATATAAAGTACCTAGGGTAAGAAGTGGTTAATCACCTCTTCTTCTGGGGCATTGGTGTGCGCAGCCTATTACATTGGGGTGTGCACCCCAGAGCACAAACACACATGTTTATATATCAGCAGAGCACTGGACAGTGTCAGTAGAGCAGAGATTGGTGTCAGTATTTTTTTATATTTATTATAATTTTTTACAATATTATATTCTTTTACTTTTTTTATTAGCCCTGTTGGGGGCTTTGGTGAAACAGACCCCTGATGTCTCACTGTTGAGACGGAGAAAGGGACTGAGCACAGAAATGCCCCAGTCTCTTTCTCTGCAGCCTAAGCTGCACAGGACAGTGAATGAATGGGAAGTGCTCTGTGCTAAGCGGCTTCCTGTTCATTCACAAACAGAAGCATAGTAAACATAGTTTACTGTGTTTCAGTTAAGAATGAACACAGGAGCGACCGGTACCGATCACTCAATGTGTTTGCTCAGAAAAGGAAGGAGGAGAGGAGGGAAGCTGGGGGGAGTTGGGGGCGCCAGGAAGCAGGGGAAATCAGCACTGCATAGGGGGATTAGGTTGTGCCTAGGAACACCCTATGTGCACACCTATGTTCTTGTAACAGCTCTAAAATGTTAACGCGGTTGTTGCCCTTAAAAAAATGGATCCTTTAAAGCAGGGATCTCCAAACTACGGCACTCCAGCTGTTGCGGAACTACACGTTCCATGAGACATTGTAAACCTCTGACATTCACAGACATGACTAGGCATGATGGGAATTGTAGTTCCTGAATAACTGGAGGGCTATAGTTTGGAGACCCCTGCTTTAAAGCATGTTATACAGCACAGTGCTTGTGCTGTGTAATTTGGCCACTTATATCACCTAAAATACCTGGATGATTCTGCCTGGTTCTTCCCTCCACCTGTAAACTGACCATAGTTTATCATGGCTGCTGAGCCCTGACACCATGGTCAGTTTACGTGCCTCCATCATCCGCAGCTCTCTTCTGTCCTCCTCTCCCCCCTCCCTCCCTGCCTGTCAGCTCGAGACATTGCCCGCCCCACCCCCTCCTGCTGCTGAAATAACATTTATTGTTTCATATAATCCTCTGTGTGTCGTTATGCTATGTGCCCCAGTCTCTGTGTTTTATAAAGAAAATGCCGTCTCTACCTGATTTCAGACCGGCCGGCTCTCCCCTCCTCTTCTCCTATCATCCTGACTGATGTTAGCAGGGGAATCTCAGCCCCTCCCGCTCTAGCTGTCAGATCGAGAGGGGAGAGAATCGGCCGGTCATGTGAGCACTGAGCGACGCTCTGAAATCAGGTATAAACAAAGTTGTTATAGCTGTAAAGGATAGGCCAACTCAATATTGGACCCTACGGACTAAGTAGCGGGATGCCATTAACCACTTGCCGACCAGCCGCCGTCGTTTGAATCGCCATAGCTGTACGGTGGTCTGTGCATGAGATATTGTGGGCAGCACCGCTGGCGGAGCGCGTGCGCCCACTGCGTGCTGTAAGAGCATGCCCACAGGTCTCGTGGACTCGATGCCCACTGGCGACCCGCGATCGCCTTGTACAGAGGCAGAACAGGGATCTGCCTATGTAAACAAGGCGGATCGCCGTTCTGACAGATGACATGGCAGAGATCTTCTGTTCCCAGTAATTGAGAACAGTGATCTCTGTTATGTCTCTGCCAGCCCACCCCCCCCCCCTACTGTTAGAACACACCCAGGGAACACACTCGCCCCCTAGAGTTAACTCCTTCTCTGCCAGTGTCATTTTTACATTGATCAGTGGATTTTTATATCACTGATCAATGTAATAACATCAGTGGTCCCCAGATTTAGTCAGATTTGTCCGCCGCAATGTTGCAGTCCCGCTAAAAATCGTAGATGGCCCTCATTACCAGTATAAATAAGTTTAAAAAAATGAAAGTCTCTAAATCTGTCCCATAGTTTGTAAACGCGATAACATTTGCGCAAACCAATCAATATACTCCTATTGCGATTTTTTTTACCAAAAAATATGTAGAAGTATATATATCGACCTAAACTGATGAATAAATTTAGTTGTTTATATATTTTTTTGGACATGTATTATAGCAAAAAGTAAAAAAAGAAAATGTTTTTTTTTTTCTGAATTTTTGCTCGTTTTTAGTTTATAGCACAAATAATAAAAACCTCAGAGGTGATCAAATACCAAAAAATGAAAGCTCTATTTGTGGGGAGAAAAAAAGGAAATCAATTTTGTTTGGGTGCAAAGTTGCATGGCCGCACAATTGTCAGTTAAAATGATGCATTGCCATATCACAAAAAATGGCCTGGTCAGGAAGGGGGCAAATCCTTCCGGTGCTGAAGTGGTTCATGTGCGTGTAAGGCAGGCGTCCCAATACTTTTTACAATAAATTTTGACCTCTGAGACAAGTAGAGTTGCCACCCATCCAGGATTCATCCTGACAGTTTGGGTTTTGAATCACTTGTCTGGGTTTCAGACCGCTTGAAGCCCGGACACATTAGACTGGACTGTACACTGCCGAGTGTATAGGCGTGTGCACACCCTAATGACCAGGGTTATCAACCACCCGGGGGGCTAGCTGACATTGTCTAAGACTCTCTTTCTCACACTGCCCAAAGCCAACACAGTCCCCCCCCCCCCCGGCAGGGATGGGAGAGGAGAGAGAGCTTAATCTGCTCCTCCTCCTCCTGCCCTTACCCCTCTGTGTCTGTCCACCCTCACTCCCATCCTTAGAGATATGTGAGCGGAAATTTTGAAGCCCAGCAGCCGGCAGATACATCGTGGATGAAAGGTGCAGATGCCTGAGCCTCCATCCTTGGGTGAGTGAGCTCACCATCCACTGTCGTTGACTAAAGTCTCACCCCTCCTTCTCTTCTCTCTCCTGCCTCCCAGAGAATGAGTACACTGATGTAAGGGGGACTCAGATGTAAGGGGTGCTCTGCGGACTCTTAAATTCCGATTTAAGAGTGGGATGCTGGAAACTCTGATGTAAGTGGGGCTTTGGTGAACAGAAACCCCTTCTACACACTGCCCCCCCATAAAATTGCTGTGCACCACTAAAGTGTTTGGGTTTTGGTTGAATAAATGGTGGCAACCCTAGAGTCGAGTTAGCTGTCTTGAACTATATAAAACAAGTTTGATCATTTTATCACTAAAAGTTTTTTGGACATTTACTTTGGTGCTCTTATACATTGTGTTTTTTGTTCTTTTTTGCCAGCAATAAAAACATGACAAAGACTCTAAACTCTATCCAAAACTAAAAAAAAAAAGTTTTGCCTTTACATACAGTTTGATGTCCTCCAACATATTTAGCTTATAAACATTATTATATTTCAAAATGACTAACTGCTTAAAAAGTGTTAGCTGGTATGTCTGTTGCTTACGTTAAGTCAATTTAGCACTGTAACATCCGTAAAGTTTGCAAAAGAATGTGGAATATCCGTTACTATTTGCTGCTTTTCACAGGGCACGCAAGTAACATTCCTAAAATTTGATCCTGAGAAATCCTTAACCATTTGAGCTCTGGAAAGTTTTACCCCCTTCATGACCAGGCCATTTTTTGCTATTCAGTTCAACGGGTACGCTTTAAAGCCTTGGGATATGTGGAGAATATGCCCACATCCCAAAGCACAAATTGGACAACCAAGACCCTCTGGTGGGACTTTAAAGGGCATAGACTCCACTCAAACATAAATATAGAGTAGTGTAAAATAGTTTCTAGTTTATTACAAAATTGCAATTAAAATAAAAGAGGAAAACGAGGGGGAAAGAATGGGATGGGGTACACATAACCCAATGTACAAAATAATGATAAAATGCAACACTACATATAGCAGAACCACTTATTTACTGCACTGCTGTGTAATTGAAACAGAGTGCAACCCAAGATCGTGCATTGTTCATCTTCATCGGGGAAAGTGGTGGTATTACTCATAACATTCAGGCATGTATATAGCATAAATGTAGGTTCTCATATAGAACTAGTGCAGATGAAAAGCAGGAATAAAGGATGCTGCTGCCACTTGTCTGCTGCATGAGGGCTGGTGGAACAAGCGAGCTGCACTTGTAGAGATCCTGAATGTGCATTTGTGGCACTTACCCACTCTTCTCCCCGTCACCTTGTGAACGGTTGGAACATACAATCTCCACACTAGGTTCTGGTTAACCAGTGGACTATACTAAAATGGATACGCCATACATATTGGCACTTGCTCTGATCCCACGCGGTCCCACCACCCTCCTACTGTCCTTACTGCATCTATACATACCATAGATGGCACGGGTTGACCCATACAGCCGGGCAGCCCATTCTTAGTAGGCCTTACCTCCTGGGGGGCCGATCCAGTCTTGGACAGGGTGGCCCCCCTCCTGCCCTCCCTTCCTAGGTAGGAGCTTTGGGACCGATCCTCGCCATTCACCCCTATGGACTTTCCGATACATGTGGCAGCAGCATCCTTTATTCCTACTTTTAATCTGCGCTAGTTCTATATGAGAACCTACATTTACGCTATATACATGCCTGAACGTTATGAGTAATACCACCATTTTACCCTGATGAAGAGGAACAACGCACGATCTTGAAACGCGTTGGGTTGCACTCTGTTTCAATTACACAGCAGTGCAGTAAATAAGTGGTTCTGCTAAATGTACTGTTCCATTTTATCATTATTTTGTATAGTGGGTTATGTGTACCCTATCCCATTCTTTCCCCCTTCTTTTACTCTTTAATTCTAATTGAAATTTTGTAATTAACTAGAAACTATTTTATACTACTCTGTATTTATGTTTGAGTGGAGTCTATGCCCTTTAAAGTCCCACCAGAGGGTCTTGGTTGTCTAATTTTTTGCTATTCAGCACTGTGCTATTTTAACTGGTAATTGTTTGGCCATGTATCGGTGTACCAAAACAACATTTGAGTAGTTTTGTTCACACAAATAGAGCTTTCTCTTGGTGGTATTCGATCACCACTGTTTTTTTTTATTTTTTGCTATATAAAAGAAAAAAAAAACACATTTTTAAAAAAAAAATACAATATTTTCTCATTTCTGTTATTAAATATATCTAATGAATTATATGTATTCATAAATTTAGGCCAAAATGTATTCTGCCACGTCTTTGGTAAGATAAAAACTCCCAATTCCCAATGAGTGTATATTATTTGGTTTGTGTGAAAATTATAGCGTCTACAAACCATGGTATATATATTTAAGGATTGATCAATCAATGGTGAGCTTCTTTTAACGCAGTAATCACCCCATCAGGGGTACTGAGGATGGATTAACTTCCTAATCCCATGTCCACCTGGATGGTGACTGAGGATACTTACATCTACCGGGCACCATCATTTGGACACAGGATATCCATGCAAGGCTTGTTTACATCCAATTTCTGGTGAGCGCACTGTATACTGGTGGCGGGTATTCATTATGAAATTTTACTGAATTGCACAGAGCAGTGGATTATTTTCCCTCACAGAGAAGGCTTAAGTTCTACTGTGGTTTACCACATGTCCGGACACTTTCCAATCTGGATAAGGAACTGATTAAAGTGATTCACCAACCTTATTCACAAGCATTTTTTTCACTAACTGTTGGCTGCTTTTTTCGTTACTTTTTATTCTTAATTGTTGATTTCTGGACATTCACATATTATAAGTTTTCTTAGCGCAGCACTGTTATATTTTTATGTCTGAGGATTATATATTCACCTTTTTAATGCCAGCGGCTTGATTATTAGTATTGTTTTTGACACTGAGTGCTCACTTGTCACTTTTGAATTTATATATATATATATGTTTTTCCTTTTTCTTTTACATCAGTGGTTCTCAACTCCGGTCCTCGGGACCCACCAACAGGCCATATTTTAAGTATTACCTTGGGGAGATGCAGACTAGAATACTGCAATCACTGAGCAGCAAATGATATCACCTGTGATGCATTTCAGTTATCCTGCAAACCTGGCCTGTTAGTGGGTCCCGAGGACCGGAGTTGAGAACCACTGTTTTACATCCTTTCATCAGAGTAGTTCATTGCTACCATAATAACACTGTACTACTCTGAGGGGTGATCAGTAGAGATGAGCGAACCCGAACTGAAAAGTTTGTGTTCATACCGAACTTTGGGGTGTCCGTGACCCGGACCCAAACCCGGACATTTGAAAAAAAGTTTGGGTTCGAGTTCTGGGTTCGGGTATTTGATCACGCATGTTGAATAGCTGCAGGGCAGCCAATCAACAAGCGTTTCACTGGTTTGCCCTTAGAAGCCATCGTAGCCATGCCTACTAATGGCATGGCTGTGATTGGCCAGTGCATCAGGTGACCCTGCCTCTGTATAAGCTGGAGTCTCTTAGTGCTGCATGTCACATGCTCTCTGGGTAGTGTAGGAAGAGGATGCTGCTGGTGCTGTGAGGGACATATTGCAGATAGATAGATACGTAGAGATTACTACTACTACTGCTTTTAGGGACAGATTGCAGATCTCATCCTGTATTACAGAACCATCTGACTGGACTAGGTAGAGTCTACTGCTTAGAGGGACAGATTATTGTTCTAAAATCCTCTCCTAGTTCTATAGGGTCAGGTTCCTGCTGTTGCTGTAAGGGACAGATTATTGTTCTAAAATCATTTTGCAGCCCTCTAGCACTTTCCAGGACTCTTTTACAGTCATTTTTGTGCCGAAAAGTTTGGGTCCCCATTGAATTCAATGAGGTTCGGAGTTCATGATAAAGTTCGGGTCAAGTTTAGTACCGAAGTTCGGCCGAACCCACCGAACCCGAACATCCATGGATTCGCTCAACTCTAGTGATCAGGGATTTTTGTTTTACACTGTTATTATTTATCCAGTGATGACCGCAACAGTGTATCTGCAGGAGTGGGGCGGCAAGTGCTTAAGAACCTCTGTCCAGAAGAGTTAAAGAACATTCGACCAATAGCAAAAATAGCCTAAGACTATAGGCTATAGGTTGACTCCACAAAACACCCTTTAGTTCCGAACAATGGACAATTCTCCATACACTTTGTACACAGTGCAGAGTTCTCCCTCATATGATTTTTTTTTACTGAGCCAATATTTTCAGCCTATGGTGCTAAGCTGTTTTTTTCTATTGGTTGACTGTTCTTTAACCACTTGC
>BLSH010320214.1:66692-77466 GCA_018402905.1 Glandirana rugosa | reverse complement strand
GAAAGAAAACCACCGTAAACTAGTGGAGACGTAGTAAAGGGCGATATTTGTTTTTTTGTCCCTGTTAAAACGTTTTTTTTTTGTTATAAGGAATGAAAAACGATTGTATGTTTAGGTTTTTTTTATTAAAAAAAAAGTAACCAAAACCGGCTAAATATAAGAAGGTGTATAAAAACCATTTTTTTTAGCGTTAACCGTAAATAACTAACCAAACACGTTTTCAACGGTGCAAATGCTTAATACTCTTAAGTAAAGACCCCAAAAATAAAAAAATTTATAAAATGATCATTACCGCCGCTAGACGCTAAAAATCGCCATGACGCTATAATGCCGCCTGTACAGCCTGGTAAAACTGTGAAAAAACCCTGGTAACCGTAAATATGTCGCTAGTCACGATACTATCGCTGTATAAATGCCAATGGTCCCAAAAAAGTGTCAAAATGGTCCGACATGTCCGCCGTAATATCGCAGTACCGCTAAAAATCGCAGATCGCCGCCATTACTAGTAAAATATTTAAAAAAATAAAAACCCCAGAAATGAATTCTCATAATTCGTAAACGTGGCAACTTTTGCACAAACCAATCAATAAATGCCAATTGCGATTTTTTTTACCAAAAATATGTGGAAGAATATAAATCGGCCAAAACCAATGAAAAAAAAATTATTTTTTTTGGATTTGTATGTTAGCAAAAAGTAAGGAATATTGTTTTTTTTTTGCAAAATTGTCCCTGTTTTTTTGTTTATAGCGGGAAATGATGCAGAGGTGATCAAATGCCACCAAAAGAAAGCTCTATTTGTGGGAAAAAAATTTAGTTTGGGTACAACGTTGCACTACCGCGCAATTGTCAGTTAAAATGACGCAGTGCTGAATCATCGCATACTAGCATATCATGTTAAACTTACCTTAAAACGAAGCCCCCCCCCCCCCCCGGCGCCGGCATCTCAGATCTGGAGGCCACTTTCCTCTGCACATCTTGCTTCCGGACAGCTGTGTGACTAGCCGGAGCCGTGATTACCTCAATCAAACGCATGCGTGCGGGAGCCGCTAGTCATGGCACGGGGCTCTAAAGAAATGTTCCTTCAGAACGCATGTGCCAGTGATGTCACTGCCTGCATGTACAGTAAATATCTCCTAAACGGTTTACATTTAGGAGATATTTACACTACCTATAGGTAAGCCTTTTTATAGGCTTACCTATAGGTAAAGATCATGTGTGGAAGTTAACTTCCTCTTTATCTCTTCTGGCCAAATGTTCTTAAGGCTATTTTCTCTTAGGATCAAATTCTAGAGTATATCACATTTGCCCTGTGAAAAACATCTACTGGCAGAATCAACATCCCCCATCCCTCCTGATGCTAAGCACTGCTTTTTGCCACTAAACTGCCGAATGTCAGAGAGTCAGTGGGCAGTAGAGACTCTGGCATTTTACAGCTTAACAGCACTGGGTGTAGCTTAGTGATGGGAGGGGCTTAATCTTGACTTGAAAAGAAGTCAATGCCCTGTGTAAAGCCTAGGTTTAGATTCCACGTAGCTCCACAGGGTCACAGAAATCAATCTGAAGGCTAACACAGTTACTTAGGTGCCTTTAATGGCATCTCAGATTCACATTAAGTAGTTAATAATTATCTATGCCACTGTTCTTTCTCAAATACCAATTGTACCGCTTTATAATTGTGTTGGATTTAAATCAAATACTGGCAGGATGGAAAAAAAGAAGCAATACGAAACTGCTGAGCTAGCTTTTAGAAATAGATCAGATTGTGAAATGTACTAGAATAGGGAAAACAGAAGAAAAAGATAAATTGACCAGCTTAAACCTTTATTGATAAGCACCAACAAACTATTGAATTTCTCCCATGGGACTTTTTACGTCAATAGAAAACAATTTGTAAAAATATTATGTATTTTATTTATACTATCTTAAAATATATTCACATAAAAAACCAGCGGTTCTGGCATAATGATACATCCTCTAAATAGGTGGCACTAAAATCATCACAATACGCATATACCTACTGCCAAGTTAACCATATATACACATCTGAGGTTAGAATTGCTTCACAAAGTGCCCCCTGCCAGGGGAACACAACGTGTTTCAATTTGTTAATTGCAAATCTTCTTCAAGGGGAAGGGTATGTAAATATATATTTACAGTTATATAACATATCGTATAAAAAGAAAACATACATTCCTATTTTCTAAGGGTCTTCTGGATGGTCCAATGACATTACGGGTTGGGTGGCATGTTGGTGACCCTTGTTGTTGCACTGAATGACTCTCATAAAATGGGAGAACCTTAATGAAGTAGTATGCTAAACATGGCTGCCATGATGACCGTGCCCTAGTATGTATCTACAGGGTGGGCCATTTATATGGATACACCTTAATAAAATGGGAATGGTTGGTGATATTAACTTCCTGTTTGTGGCACATTAGTATATGTGAGGGGGGAAACTTTTCAAGATGGGTGGTGACCATGGCGGCCATTTTGAAGTCGGCCATTTTGAATCCAACTTTTGTTTTTTCACTAGGAAGAGGGTCATGTGACACATCAAACTTATTGGGAATTTCACAAGAAAAACAATGATGTGCTTGGTTTTAGCAACCCTCTTCTCCCACCAAGTCGGCTTTGGAGGAATGGCGGTACCTCCTGGAAGGAGCAGCTCACCCGATATTGGTTTTTACTGACCATAAAAACCATAAAAAAACCATATGCTGTGAAGATACGAGATGTGCAGCACCTGAAACTACGGATACTGGAAGCCTGTGCTAGCATTTCTCCTGCGGTGTTGCTATCAGTGTGTGAAGAGTGGGAGAAGAGGGTTGCATTGACAATCCAACACAATGGGCAGCACATTGAACACATTTTATAAGTGGTCAGAAACTTGTAAATAACTAATGAAAGAATAAAGTTACGTTAAAACCAAGCACACCATTGTTTTTCTTGTGAAAATCCCAATAAGTTTGATGTGTCACATGACCCTCTTCCTATTGAAAAAACAAAAGTTGAATTCAAAATGGCCAACTTCAAAATGGCCGCCATGGTTACCACCCATCTTGAAAAGTTTCCCCCCTGACATATACTAATGTGCCACAGACAGGAAGTTAATTTCACCAACAATTCCCATTTTATTAAGGTGTATCCATATAAATGGCCCACCCTGTATATCAATCTGAGGTTGACTGAAAGTGACCGTCAATGAATCCAGAAGACTAATGATAAAGGGAAGGGAAGTACTGCGAGGAATGTAGCAAAATCTGCATATTTTGTTTTTACATTTTTTTGGGGCTTTTCATTGTTAAATAGAAGTAATTAAATGGAGTTCTTTGTTCAATTCATCAAATGAAATAGGAACCAACACATGAATATACACAATATTGTCAAAAGTATTGGGAGGCCTGCCTTTACACGCACATGAACTTCAATGGCTTCCCAGTTGGCCCATCCTTTGCAGCTCTAACAGCTTCAACTCTTCTGGGAAGGCTGTCCACAAAGCTTAGGAGTGTGTCTGACCTGGAATTTTATAGATAGGCAACTCCTATCCTTATATTGATTAGTGGTTCCAAATTAATAATCACTACTGCAGTAGGGAACAGACACAAAAGATACACTCAGCATCTTACCAAATAACTGTTTTGCTTTATTATGACGCAATTGAAGGTTTTTATACACATGATTACGTAGGTATCATTAATATTACAATTGTACTTGTATGGTAACAAGGGGCGTAACAAAGGCAGACTAATTCTAATCAGGACTCGAAAGAATGCAAACATGTAATGAAAACATTATCTGTGCTGTGTGCACAAGGAGTGCAGTGTACAATACATACAAAATAGAATACAATTATATACAGAACTTACAAATTTCCATTACAGTGTCCATGGGAATATTTGACCATTCTTCCAAAAGCGCATTTGTGAGGTCAGGCATTGATGTTGGACGAGAAGGCCTGGCCCGCAATCTCTGCTCTAATTCATCCCAAAGGTGTTATATCGGGTTGAGGTCAGTACTCTGTGGAGGCCAATCAAGTTCCTCCACCCCAAACTTGCTCATCCATGTCTTTATGGACCTTGCTTTGTGCACTGATCCAAATCATTTGGTAGAGGTAGGATTATAGTGTGGGGTTGTTTTTCAGGGGTTGGGCTTGGCCCCTTAGTTCCAGTGAAGGGAACTCCTAAGGCGTCAGCATACCAAGACATTTTGGACAATTTCATGCTCCCAACTTTGTGGGAACAGTTTGGGAATGCCCCCTTCCTGTTCCAATGTGACTGCACAAAGCAAGGTCAATAAAGAAATGGAGGAGCGAGTTTAGGGTGGAGGAACTTGACTGGCCTGCACAGAGTCCTGGCCACAACCTGATAGAACACTGTTGGGATAAATTAGAGTGCAGACTGCGAGCCAGGCCTTCTCTCCAACATCAGTGCCTGACCTCACCAATGCGTTTCTGGAAGAATGGTCAAACATTCCCATAGACACACTCCTAAGCCTTGTGGACAGCCTTCTTAGAAGAGTTGAAGCTGTTAGAGCTGCAAAGGCTGGGCCAACTGGGAAGCCATTAAAGTTCATGTGCGTGTAAAGGCAGGTGTCCCAATACTTTTGACAATATAGTGTATACATATAGTATATACAGTATCTCACAAAATTGGGCCCTTATTCGGGCCCTCCTTCCGTTGACCTATATGGAAGGTGCGAATCTGTCCCAGACTAGCATAAACTAATTGCATTTATATAGACTTGGTATACATTCTGGATATATCTAGCCAGACTGCTTTCCTTTCCCGGGCACATCCTTCAAAGGCTATACATCGATCTGGCAGTCTGGCTGTATAGCTGTGGCTTCCGGGCCTTGCCTCTACAGACATAGAATGGCCAAAACCAGCTCTGGGAGAAAATCCCCCCCCCCCCCCCCCGTTTAAACCTTTGATGTAAAACCTCTGACATTATTAGGATACTATATCGTCACTTGAAGATCTGTCTCCCTCTAAAGTATAGGAGGGACATATGGTGGTACATCTGGTCTGCCTTTTGAAAACAAATTCCTCCTGCATTTCTTTGAACATCCCTGAAGAAGAACTTTTGGATTTACTATCTCAAAACGAGTCAGTTGTTCTAAAGTTTCTTTCCAACTTCAGGAGGCCCACCTATACACCATATGTTATTTGTCCAGCCTCTGTTGTGTCTTGTTCTGTCCATGTGGTCCTAGTTTTTAGATTCATGCCAGTGTTTAATATGTGCACCTATTCAGGCCTTTTATCTGTGCAGAATTGTACAAATAAATTTGTATTCATTGAACTTACAGTTCCTGGTGTCTGTGTGTAACCTGTCCTTGCATGCCTCAAAGTCCCTTTTTGGAGGGTTTTCTCTTTTGTCTATAAGTTTTGGGATCATGGCATGCACTCAGAGTCCCCACCACCCCTGTGATGTTTCCTCTATTCTTCTTCCCATGTTGAGACAACGCAATCTGCCGCAAGCATGCCAGCTCTGCTGTGTGCTGTGACTTATATTGGCATGGGGCAGTGCCACCCGCTGAAGTCATTTGGAGGCCCCTCCTCCCCCTTATGACATCACATCCCCGTGATGTGATGTCATAAGGGAATGGGGCCTCCAGATGACCTCAGCGGGTGGCCCCGCCCCATGCCAATATAAGTCATAGAACACAGCGGAGCCTGCATTTGTGGGGCAGATTGCGTCGTCTCAACATGGGGAGAAGAAGAGAGGGAGAACACAGGGAAGAGGACAGCAGAGAAGATCGGCAAAAAAGCAGAATATACAAGACCCCTCAGAAGAAAGAAGACCTCGCAAAAGAGCAGAAGAAAGAAGATGCCAGAGATGGAGAAGAGCCGGAGAAGACACTCCGGAGCTGATTTAATAAAATATTTTAAAAGCCTGTGTAGTGTGTTTGTTACACTTTTTTTTCAGGTGACTGGGTAGGGGGACAATGTACCCCATACTCATTCACATAGGGTGGGGGGCTGGAATCTGGGGGCCCCCTTGTCAAAAGGGGCTTCCTGATTCCGATAAGCCCCTCCGCCCACAGACCCTGACAACCACCGGCCAGGGTTGTCTGGAAGAGGCCCTTGCCCTCATCAACATGGAGACAAGGTGCTTTGGGGTGGGGGTCGCAGGGCCCCCCTGCCCCAAAGCACCCATACTCCCCATATTGAGGGCATGCGGCCTGGTATGGTCCAGGAGTGGGGGGGCGCTCGCTCACCCCCACCCCCTTTCCTGGCCTGCCAGGCTGCATGCTCGGATAAGGGTCTGCTATGGATTTTGGGGGGGACCCTACGCTGTTTTTTTCAGGGTGGGGGTTCCCCTTAAAATCCATACCAGACCAAAGGGTCTGGTATGTATTTTGGGGGGTACCCTATGCAGTTTTTGCAGTGTGGAGGGGTTCACCTTAAAACCCATACCATACCTAAGGGCCTGGTATGCTCTTGGAGGGGGACCCCTTGCCATTTTTATTTTTTTTTATTTGACGCGGAGTTCCCCTTCAGAGCACAAGTCGCATGCCAAAGTCGGATAAGTTAAGACAATGATGCAACTTCAATACTTTTCAATGTTCTAAAGTAGGATCAAAGTCGAATAAAAGTAGTACAGGAACCTTTTTCAAAGTCGGTCCGACTTTGAAAAACACAAACTGGACCACTTAAGACGGCTCTCATGTGTGAACCCAGCCTTATTGCCAAAGCTTAATTGAACAAGCTGAAGTTAGAAGTTGATTGGCTACCATGCACATCTGCACCAGATTCTGAGTGCACCAGTTTTAATAAATCTACACGTGTGTGTGAGATGGTGGTCTAGTCAACTAGTGGTGGTCACCACTAACAGTGTTGGTCAACTTGATTTAATAATGAAAAAGGTTACCCAAGCACATGAAAGAAAAATTAAACAAAAACAGCATGATTGGATGATGCACAACAGGAAAGCTTCACCTCATTCACTGAGCTCTGGGGCAAATTCCCTGCAAATTGCAACTTTTCCGTGCAAAGCCTCTACTAAATCAGCCCCATTACTTCAAATGTAAACACTAACATGCTATGGGTTGAGCTAGATGATCTTAGTTTTTTTTTCAACTTGACTAACTATGTAACTAAAGGGCCACACACAATATAAACCATAAATTACAGAGGGCTGTTAGAAACTGGATACTTGCTGCAGGAGACTGTCAGAGACTGGGTTTGGTCACTTTGTTGCCTTGAGAAAGGGACCCTCCATGGCCCCGAAACTTTGGCTTACTTCAATTGAAGTGTAATAACAGGTCTAATAAAAGAGTGTACACATTTGCAAAGAACGGTGACATCTTATGGTCTGCTTCTGCCAGAGACTGGAAACACTTTACACATTGCTAACAGAGATCAACGCAAATATTCCCTTTGCAAATTAATCCTCCCACATTGGGGCACCTTCTGCCACCTTGGAAATTGCAGACTCTATGGCAGGGATTCTCAAACTGTGTGCCGTGGCATGAGATTTGCAGGTGTGCCGTGGGAATTTTGAAAAATATTTAAATTTGCTAGCGTTTGAAACCTTGAACATATGGAAAAATTAAATGGTAAATCAATGTTGCAAAAGTAAACACAATATAAAAATGTAAATTAACATAATATAAAAATGTATTTACATTATAAATTAATGAATACACTAAATAGCATGAAATTTTAATATAAATTTTAAAATAATGCAATAAATGAATTTTTTCAGCATGAGCACTAACTGTGCATGCATCAATGAAATACTGGATAGGTAATAAACTTATACCAATACAATGATAAGGAAAAAATTAATTGATACTATTTAGTGTATTCATTAACCACTTGCCGACCGCCGATCGGCATCTGACGGCGGCAAAGTGGCTCGTTCCCGCAAATCGCCGTCATACGACGGCGGCTGCGGGAACGTGTATAGTGAGCGCGCACGCGCCGCCGGAGGCACGCCCGCGCGCTCACTGTGTCCAGGGGGGGCCAGGGAGCGGGTGCGGCGGCTTTGATTGCCGCCGGCCACCCGCGATGCCCCCCCCGGAGCGAATGAGCGGAGGTCCGTGTATGTAAACACGGACCTCCGCTCTGTGTGAGGGGGAAGGGCTGTGATCACAGCCTTCCTTTACGTGAAGGCTGTGATAACTTCCCTTCCCCAGATAGGCAGTCCCCCATACAGTTAGAACACGCCCAGGGAACATAGTTAACCCTTAGCGCGCCCCCTGCAGGTTAACCCCTTCACTGCCATTGACATTTACACAGTAATCAGTGCATTTTTATAGCACTGATCGCTGTATAAATGCCAATGGTCCCAAAAAAGTGTCAAAACGTTCCGACATGTCCGCTGAAATATCGCAGTACCGCTAAAAATCGCAGATCGCCGCCATTTTTAGTAAAATATAAAAAAAAATTAAAAACCCCAAAAATGAATTCTCATCATCCGTAAACGCGACCACTTTTGCGCAAACCAATCAATAAACGCTGATTGCGATTTTTTTTATCGCAAATATGAGGAAGAATATAAATCGGCCAAAAACGGTGAAAAAAAATGTTTTTTTTTTTTGGATTTGTATTTTAGGAAAAAGTAAGAAATTTGGGTTTTTTTGCAAAATTGTCGCTCTTCTTTTGTTTATAGCGGCGATCAGAAATGACGCAGCGGTGATCAAATACCACCAAAAGAAAGCTCTGTTTGTGGGAAAAAAAGGACGCAAATTTCGTTTGGGTACAACGTTGCATGACCGCGCAATTGTCAGTTAAAGCGACGCAGCGCCGAATCGCAAAAAGGGCTCCGGTCCTAAAGCTGGAAATCCTTCCGGTCCTTAAGTGGTTAATTTATAATGTAAATAAATGTATTACCACTTTTTAAAATAAAAATATATAATAAATATGAATTTATCCTACCACGTCCACAACTCCCCCCCCCCCCCTTCCTTTTTTTTTTCCTTCATACAGCACCCTTATATGACATACTTTTAGTATATTATACAAACAAGAGAAATAAATAGATTGCAATACACACTTACTTTACTTTATTAAAGATTAAATAGAATGAAACCAATGGAAATTAAGGACAAACTTACCCACAACCCGACAATGCCCCAGTATATTGCCTCTGATCTATGATTATGATTCAAATTTTTTAACTTTTCAGAAAAGGACTCATTGATGTCCACAATATTGATGTTCTGTGCACTCTTTCTCCCCCTCTTTGGAGCATCAAAATGAGTGATCAGCTGTTGTCCCTTGAGGGTGGGACGGACCACGGAGAATACAGGACTATTGGATGTAGAAGCCCTGGCAGTACACAGTAGTCTCTTATGTACACAACAGTGGTAAATATGCAATCTTTTAATTCATAATGAAAATAAAAATAGAATAAACATGTGTGTATATATACATATAATGTCAATTTAAAAACACGTATTGATTGTGAATCCTTCTTTTACTGAGGAACAACTGTAGATACAAACAATCCCCCCGAGGAAGACTATTACTAAAGTCGAAACGCGTTGGAGTCCGGTGCATTAAAACAGTCTCTCAAACACCTAAATTTAGTATTACACATTGACCACTATGTTTTTATACATTTTGAACATGTAAAGCACAGCTCATATTTTAGTATTTGTTAAAAATCTTCTGTTTTTATCTATTTTTTGTACAAAAAAAAATTAATTTTTCATATATTCGTTAGTGATCATTTGCAAGCTGCTAAAAAACCCCATGGGGGGAACTGCTCCAATTTAACATGCTTGTAATCCAAAGCGATCGTATCTCAAAACGAATTTCCCCATAAGAAATAATGGAAACTCGGATAATTTGTTCCACAACTATTTATTCATTAGTCCTTCAGTTTATAGTCCATATAAAAAGATTATAGCAATGTGATAGACTGTGTAACCATAAAATGTCCATCCACAAATGGCAAAAGAAGCAAAATACAGCAGGAGCTACAGAGTATAAAAGAGAAGAGAGACGGCTCTCACCGCTGTCAGTCTGCAATCATGACCGGGAAGACTACCCTGCAGTAGAGCGATCTGAAAGCGAGGCTTGAAACTCTCGTCAAGCTCAGTGTGGAGGGGATGACGTTGATGGTGGTGCGGAGGACGGTCTATGTGGACAGCTTTGCCCCGGATGCCTGCATACTTAGATGTGCCTCATTTAATCATCAACCATGTGAATTGCTAAATGTTGTACCTACATTAAATGTAACCATATTGCTACACTTAAAGGCGCCTGTCTTTTCTTTTGTACTCAGTTGTGACGTGACGCTACTTGTATATCAAGACATTGCTTGTATATCAAGTCAACATTTATAAAAAAAATTTTGCTTGTCTTGCAAAACGCTCTCAAACCAAGTTACTCTCAAGTTTACTGTATATATATATACACTGTGTGCAGAATTATTAGGCAAATGAGTATTTTGACCACATCATCCTCTTTATGCATGTTGTCTTACTCCAAGCTGTATAGGCTCGAAAGCCTACTACCAATTAAGCATATTAGGTGATGTGCATCTCAGTAATGAGAAGGGGTGTGGTTTAATGACATCAACACCCTATATCAGGTGTGCATAATTATTAGGCAACTTCCTTTCCTTTGGCAAAATGGGTCAAAAGAAGGACTTGACAGGCTCCGAAAAGTCAAAAATAGTGAGATATCTTGCAGAGGGATGCAGCACTCTTAAAATTGCCAAGCTTCTGAAGCGTGATCATCGAACAATCAAGCGTTTCATTCAAAATAGCCAACAGGGTCGCAAGAAGCGTGTGGAAAAACCAAGGCGCAAAATAACTGGT
>BLSH010320214.1:29800-58720 GCA_018402905.1 Glandirana rugosa | reverse complement strand
TTGGTCCTTAGATTCCCCCGCTCCTCACGAATTTCACCTTCAAGGTGAAGGCCAAGCCGCGGAGTACCTCATCGACGGAAGAGTCGATCGAGGGTGCTTAGGAGGTCTTTAGACGTATATTTTCGGTCGTCGCCTCCGTCGGCTGGGATGTTCGGGAGGGTCGTCGAGGGGGTCTGGATCTGGTCGTGGGGTCCAGGGTCCTACCTGTTTATAAACCTCTTTAGCCGTGTTGCGGGTGGGCGAGGCCGCGCCGGCCTTTAGCTCGGGGGCCGAAGCCGGATGTGAAGGCGCCGGAGTCGTGTGCGGCCTTGCCGGCCAGGACCCTGTGTTGAACCTGGTGTCCCCCTACGACGGGGCTTGTAGGGTCGGCTGCCTCCGCTGCTGGCTTTTATATGCAGATTTCTGGAGGATTCGTGGGAGCTAGCTGAGAAGGCAGCTACTCCATGAGGCGCCGAACCGGAAGTGGAACTTCCACTTTAAGCACTCCTCGCCCCCTTAGATTCCTGGTTTAGACAGGTACTTCCTGTCCCACTTCCTCCTTCCATCTTCTGGCCACCTAGACGAATCCTCCTCTCCCCCTAGGCGGTTCTTCCCTCCTGGCAATCTTCTGGGACACGTCACAGGTCCCAGAAGATTGCTTGGCCACTAGGAGAGCACAGCGTGACTCACACATGTGCAGTGCGCGCCCGGCTATGAAGCCGCAAGCTGTCACAGCCCGGTGCCCACAGTTGCTATGACAACACCACGGAGAGGAGGGGGAGAGGAGCGAGGCTTCGGGCGGCCGCATCACTGGACCGTGGGACATGTAAGTGCCTGTTTAATAAAAGTCATCAGATACACTTTTTGTAGCTAATGACTTTTAATGAACTAAAAAAAACAAATGTTGTTGTAAACTGCTGGAATTTTTTTTTTTTTTACACCCTGCAAGGTAAAGGCATAATGTGTAAGTATGCATCGTTCCGGCTCTGTGACTGGCTGGAGCCGCGAAGATGTCACTCCCATGGGAGCCGTCGTTTACGGCACAGGGCTCGGAAGGAATGGCAGGGCTAGCCGTTCCTTCAGAGCGCATGCACCAGTGACGTCACTGGCTGTATGTGATGTAAATATCTCCTAAATGGTATACGTTTAGGAGGTAATTACACTACCTATAGGTAAACCTTATTATAGGCTTACCTATAGGTAAAAGTAATGTGTGGAACTTTACTTCCACTTTAACAAAATTCCTGGCATGTCACCTTTTATCATTTAAAAAAAGTCTTTGAGCTCTGGACCAATGGCTTTGTCTAAGCTGAGAGGTGATCTTGGGAGAATGTCCTCAATTTGCCGTAATTCGAATTAAGGTTTCCTTTGTCTCCTGTTCCCAAGTGGTCCCCCAGACTGTAAGGCCTAGTACACATGGGCGAATGGCATCGAATGGCATCAGCGGTCAATAGAAACCGGCCCACATTTGGCCCATGTGTATGGCTCATGACCTTGCTATACTTGATCGACAGTGACTTTCCTGAACATCATTCTTATGCCCACCCTCAGGCAATGCAGAAATGACCACTGCAGTTATAAAAAATTAAAGGAATGAAGGCAGTCTAGTCACGCGATCATGGAAAAAAAAGCAAAAATAACAAATAATAAGGTATATCAACAATTTAAAAAAATTAAACTTTATTGCAGTTCTAGAAAGTTATTTTGAATAGTATCCTGTCCTTTGCTTTCACTGACTTTACCAATACTTTAAGTGCCACTTAAAACAAGATATTTGCTACATGAAGCACCTTTTGTGCCTCCAGCCTCAAACCTCATGCTTTATATTCCAGCATATTTTATTTTGTGTAATGATACAAATTATATGGATTAATCCACATGTATTATACACAGAAACTGTTCCTTTTGTAATGAGCCATGCTGGGTGAATGGCGCACCATAATAGTCCATTATTACAATAAAAGTGGAGAAAAGTGCTTCATGATTGCCTACACTTGTTTGATTGCGATGGCTTAGTACAAAATGTCGTGGGTTTAGTATGTTGGTGGCCAAAAGAAATAGTTTGTGTGATGCAAGGATTACCACGGCTCACATCGACATGTAATAATGATAACAGATTTCTGAGAGTCAATGGCTTTTGTCCTGTAGCTACTTGGAAATGAAGGGTCGGGTATTCAATATTGTCTAATGATTGGGGAAAGGAGGATTACCTCTAAATAAGAAAACATTCCAGTACACTTTTTATCTTGTGGCTTGAAGCAGACTATGCAACCGTGCAATAAATACAGGTACATCTCATAAAATTAGAATATCATGAAAAAGTTAATTTATTTCAGTAATTCAATTCAAAAAGTGAAACTCATATATTATATGGATTCATTACACACAGAGTGATACATTTCAAGCATTTCTTTCTTTTGATGATTATGGCTTACAGCTAGTGAAAACCCAAAATTCTGTATTTTTAGAATATTACATAACACCAATAAAAAAAGGATTTTTAATGCAGAAATATTGTCCTACTGAAAAGTATGTCCATGTACAGTATGGCATGCACTTGGTTCGGGGCTCCTTTTGCATGAATTACTGCATCAATGCAGCGTGGCATGGAAGGGATCAGCCTGTGGCACTGCTGAGGTGTTATGGAAGCCCAGGTTGCTTATAGCACCCTTCAGCTCGTCTGCATTGTTGGGTTTGGTGTCTTTCATTTTCCTCTTGACAATATCCCACATATTCTCAATGTGGTTTAGGTCAGGCGAGTTTGCTGGCCAATCAATGAGACCATGATCATTAAAGCAGGTATTGTTACTTTTGGCAGTGTGGGCAGGTGCCAAGTACTGCTGGAAATGAAAATCTGCATCTCCATAAAGCTGGGGGAGGCATGAAGTGCTCTAGCCACTTTAAGACCGAGTCTCTTTTTGGAGTTTGGTGCTTACTGCTAAAACCATTTTTTTTGCTATAAAATTATTTAGAACCCCCAAACATTAGATATATATTTTTCTAACACCCTAGAGAATAAAATGGCAGCTGTTGCAAAACTTTATGTCACACCGTATTTTGCGCAGCGGTCTTAGAAGCGTGATTTTTTAAAAAAAAAAAAATCTGTTTTTTGAGTTAAAAAATAAGACATCAGTAAAGTTAGGCCAATTTTTTTCCATATTGTGAAAGATAATGTTACGCGGAATCGCGACAAACTTTGCAACATAAAAATCTCCATTGGCAACGTTTAAAAAATTCTACAGGTTAACAGTTTTGAGTTACAGAGGAGGTCTAGTGCTAAAATTATTGATCTTGCTCTAACGATCGCGGCGATGCCTCACATGTGTGGTTTGAACACCGTTTTCATATGTGGGCGGGACTAACGTATGCGGTCACTTCTGTGCGCGAGCTCGCGGGGACGGGGCGCTTTAAATTTTTTTTTTATTATTTATTTTACTTTTTAATATTTATTTTTAAACTTTTCTTTTTAAAAAAAAAAAAGATCACTTTTAGTTCTATTACAAGAAATGTAAACATTCCTTGTAATAGAAAAAAGCATGACAGGACCTCTTAAATATGAGATCTGGGGTCAAAAAGACCTCAGATCTCATATTTACAGTAAAAAGAAAAAAAATAAATAATAATAATTTGAAAAAAATTACATTGCAAAAAAAAAAAAAATGGGCTTTTTAAGAGCATTGGGCAGAAGTGACGTCGCTTCTGCCCTGCCGTGTTATGGAGCCGAGTGAACGGCGCCAGCTGCTCACTCGGCTCACAGACACTGGGGGAGAGGAACCGATCATCTCCGCCACTGCCAGCGGGTCCGGTAAGCGGCGGAGATAACCAGAAAACGGCAGGGGTCACCTCTCCAGCCGCTGATAAAAGTGATCTTGCGGTGAATCTGCTGCTGAGACCACTTTTATCTTGTGCAGAATCGGTGGCTGTAAAAATAGATATCAGGGTTATGGTAGCTATCTGCTACCATAATAAAGGTATTCCACTTCAACCAGCTGCCGTATAATGACGGCGGGCGGTCTTGAAGTGGCTAGAATTTCCTAGTAGAGCGTTGCGCTAACTTTGGACTTGATAAAACACAGTGACCAACATCAGCAGATGACATGGCTCCCCAAATTATCACTGACTGTGGAAACTTCACACTGAACCTCATGCAACGTGGATTCTGTGCCTCTCCACTAGGAATGGGCCGAACACCCTCCCCCCCCCCCGGTTCAGTTTGCACCATAACATCGCGAACATGCGAACCCTATTAAAGTCAATAGGACACGAACATGAGAAATCAAAAGTGCTAATTTTAAAGGCTTATATGCAAGTTATTGCCATAAAAAGCGAATGGGGACCTGGGTACTGCCCTAGGGGACATGTATCAATGCAAAAAAAAAAGTTTTTAAAACAATAGTTTTTTCAGGAGCAGTGATTTTTTTTTTTTTTAAAGAAACTTTATTGGTCTTTTGTAAGCATGACAATGCGTCAAAGTAGTAGCAAAGATCCATTTGATTCATATAATTACAGTTTGTGTCAATAGGTAGCTTACAGTAGTAAGTAGCATGCAGCAGTAACCTTTGCATTACAAAAGAATGATCATCATACAGCACTAAGCAATGTACATACGAGATAGGATGGATCTCCCTACAACACAGGAGCAATAAACGAAACTTGGAAACTAGGAGGGAGAGGGGGAATGGGAGGGGTGTAAAGGGGGAAGGGTAGTCCACCTGGAAGTCCACGAACACATGGAGACCCTGTGCGATGAGGGATCCCAGCAGATTATCGGTATTTATGTCCATGTTGGTTGGAAGCACGTGGAATCATATGGGTGGGTATTAACTTTTCCGGTACCTGAAGGAGTTTTGTAAGGCCCCAATTTCTTCTTGGGATAAAGTTGCGGTTATGAAGGGCATCCACTTACGGAAGAACAGGTCAGTATGTTTGGGATTTGTAAAATCTGTATTGGATCTGTCCTTATAGAGTAAAGCGATCATCTCATTTCTGACCTGGGGAATGGAGGGGCTCGTGTTGGTTGTCCATTTTTTGAGAATGGCTCGTCTGGCTACTAGGAGGCAGGAGAGCGTCCACTCCCTGGTCAGGGGATCAATGTAGCAAGGTTGAGGAGAGCGGAGGATAAGCTGTTTGTCCCAGTGTCCGAATATTAAAAGGAGAGGATCCTTAGGGAGATTAAGTAAAGTTATGCTGAAGATGAAGGAGATGACCTGGTCCCAAAAAGCACCGATGAAGGAACACGCCCAGAAGCGATGATGTAAGGATGGCCTGGGTTGATTGCAGAGGGGACAGTGGGAGGCTGCAGGGTTATCTTTATCCATGATGAAAGGTATATAGGCTTGATGTATGAGCTTTAGTTGTGTCTCCCTCCAAATTTCGTTGGGGGTGATTTTAAGAGTTTTTCTATACCCAAGCATTATTTTTTCCCCGAGGTCAGGGATGGGGAAGTTCTTGGCCCAGTGGTCGATCGATTTCTTGGCAGTATGGCTTAGGGAGAGGAGTAAGAGAGGTTTGAAGATGCTTGAAATGTTGTAGGAACCCCCTTGAATGAGGTTATCAATGAAGGTTTTTCGGAAACGTTTACTTGGTTGTGCGCATGTTGACCGAAGAAAGCTCAAACATTGCCAGTAGTGGAAGATATGTGATTGGTATATGGAATAAGTGTTGACTAGGTGGGTGAAGCTGTGTGGCAGTCCAGATGTTTCGTCGCAGAGGGTGTAGAAGGTTTCAATACCACTCTGGGCCCACTGTTGGAAGATTGTTTGGTCCATTCCTGGAGAGAAATTTGGGTTCCCTCTGATAGGGAGGTAGGGAGAGATAAAAGGAGGGACTTTGGTGAGTTTCCTATATTCTCTCCACGCCAAAGCCGTGTCTCTGATGAGGAGGTTTTGTTGGAGAGTAGAGGGAAGGGATTTCCACTTGACATGGAGAATAGCCACCAGCGACAGTGGGGTAACCATTGAGGATTCCAGTTGATAGTTCGAATAGCGAGAGGATTGCTTGATCCAGTCCATGCTGTAGCGTAGAAGACAGGCTATGTTATATAATCTAATGTTGGGGAGGCCTATACCTCCTTCGCTCCTGGGGAGGTGCAGTCTGGGGAGGGATATTCGTGGTCGCTTCTGATTCCAAAGGAATTTGGAAATGGCTTTATTTAGTGCTTGGACATCTTTATGTTTCAATAGTAAAGGTATGGTTTGAAGAGGGTATAGTAGACGAGCGAAGCTGACCATCTTGACCAAGTGGCACCTCCCCATGAGCGAGAGCGGGAGATCCATCCATGAATTTAACTCTTGGGTGAGCCTAGTAAGCAGGGGGGAGAAATTGAGATGGTAGATAGATGAGGGGAGCTTCCCTATCTTGACCCCTAGATATGTTATGTGGGAGTGTGCAATCTGAAATGGGGCATCATTGGCCCAGGGGGGGTTTTTTGTAGAACCCAATGGAAGAATTTGGCTTTTAGGATAGTTGATGCGTAGACCGGAACACAGTTTGAATTGGTCAAAAATATTTATTATGGTTGGCATATCTGCCGCGGGGTTGGCCGTGAAGATGAGAACATCATCAGCAAAAAGACACGATCGAAGTTCTGATCCTCCAACCTTGATCCCATGAAGAGGGGCTTGGTATGTTAAGTAACGGGAAAGGGGTTCGAGGGCTAAATTAAATAGTAGGGGAGACAGGGGGCATCCCTGCCTAGTGCCCTTGTGGAGTGTAAAGTCGTCGGAAAGGAGACCGGCTATCAGTTGGGGCAGAATACATTGAGCGGATTAGATGAGTGAAGGGGCCCTCAAAGCCGAGTCTCGAGAGTACCATGTTGAGCCATTTGAAATTGACATTATCAAATGCCTTTTCGGCATCTAGGGTAATGATGGCCTGTTCCCCCCTCAAGGTGCCCCGGGCACTTTCTAATACCGCCAGGACTTTTCTAATATTGAGAGTGGCTGTTCTGCCCTTTACGAATCCTGATTGGGCGGGGTCTATCAGAAACGGGATTATGGCAGATAGGCGAGAGGCTACTATTTTTGATAGAATCTTGACATCGATGTTGAGTAGGGAGATGGGTCTATATGAGCCTGGGTTGCTGGGATCCTTCCCCTTTTTTTCAAGGAGTTTGATAATGGCATGATTCCCTGTGGGTGGGTATGTGCCTCCTTCCCATAGTTTGGAATAGACAGCTAGTAGGGAGGGGGCCACCATATCTTGGAAGGTTTTATAGAATTCGCCTGTTAGACCGTCTGGGCCAGGAGCTTTAGAGGATGAAAGGTGACGTATGGTGAAATTTAGTTCCTCTAAAGTGATCAGTGAATTTAGGGTTTCGAGTTGGGTCGGCGTGATTTTGGGAAGTGTAATTCGGTCTAAGAAGGATTGCGCCAAATTTTCATCCATTGGGTCTGGGGCGTATAAGGATTCATAAAACTGCAGCATAATAGCGCATAGTTCTTTGGGGTCGGATCGTAGGGCACCCGAGGGGTCCCTTAGGGTTGTGATGTGGGTAGGGGAGTAGGGGCCTTTGCAGAGTCTGGCTAGAAGTTTACCTGCTTTGTTACCGTATTTATGCAGAGTTGCCTCGAGTTGTGATTTTTGAAGTAGTTCTAAGTTGTCTGTCCACGCTTCGAAGGCTTTTTTGGCTAGTAGCCATTCGGTTCTTGAGTCAGTTGTGTTAGAGTGAGCCAGGGAGGCCTGGGCGTTTCTAAGCCTTTCACTGGCCTCTTTGTAGTTGGTGAGTAGTCGTTTCCTATAAGAGGCTGTGTAAGATATGATGCGTCCCCTCAAGAAGGCCTTTCCGGCCTCCCAGAAGAGATTGGGATCTTCTGTATGTGCTTCGTTATTGGACGTAAAGTCTTGCCACTCTGCCTGTAGAAAGTTAATGAAGTCCTTGTTATTTTGTAGGTATGAGGGGAATCTTCATAAATTTTGGGGTTTCGGGCGGGCATTGAGATTTAGGGATATGGAGATTGGAGCGTGGTCGGAGATTGCTATGGGAGAAATGTCCGCCTCTTGTAGTAGAGGGACAAGGTGATCTGTAATGAAGAACTAGTCAATGCGCGTGAGAGTATTGTGTGGATGGGAGAAGAATGTGTATTCTTTATCTATCGGGTGTAACAATCTCCAGGAGTCTACTAGGTGTAAAGTGTGTATGGTGTCGGGGAGGAGAGTAGCGTATGTGTCCGGACGTGACTGGTTGGTTCGTTTGGGAGAGGATTTATCTTCCAGTGGGTCCATTATGGCATTAAAGTCCCCTCCCACCACATGAGGGACCTGGGGGTTCCTGAGTAGAAACTCCGCCATCTTGCCAAAAAAAGGTTTACTAGGGCCATTGGGGGCATAGACATTTGTAATTAGGTAATCTTTGTTGGCCAATTTGAGATGTGCCGTAGCCAGTCTCCCAAATTTGTCTGTTTCTAGCGAGATCACTGTGCAAGGTAGGTTTTTGTTAATTAAGATGAGGACTCCCGCCTTGCGGCCTATGGCTTGAGAGCCCAAAACCGTACCCACCCAAAGCTTCTTCATGCGATGGAAATCTGAAGAGGGGAGGTGAGATTCTTGGAGAAGGGCGATGTCGGCTTTGAGCCTTTTTAAATGGTGTAGAATTTTAATTCTCTTATGGGGAGACCTAAGGCCTTTCACGTTCCATGAGACTAATTTTATGAATGTTGCTTGTGGTGAGGGTCTTGAGGATAGGGGGTTAATCTCTGCTGTGTGGATAGGAAAAGGACAGCAAGTATCAATGGTGGTTCAACGGGGCCGGTAGGGAGTACCCTTGAAATATTAGAGAGCAAACTTAGGCGAATTAGCAAAGGAGCCAGGTGGAAGTAAGGGGAGGGGGAAAACAATAGGGAACATATCAACATAACCAAAACTAAACAGTCATTGCGCTTCACTTTTTTCCGCATGAACGAGCTGTGTGACGGCTGCTCCCTTTAGGGCGGCTCGGATAGGGAAGGAGTAATGAGGACTCCTGAGGCCCTCTTGAAGGAGGTATTGGGATAACGGCAGCCTCTAGGACTGCAGTGTGCATAAATGGGGGGGACAATTGAAGTGGAAGAAGACTGTCACAGCAGCAGTATATGCGGAGAAGGTGTCGCCTAGTAGTAATAGAATCTTTAGCTTACCCTGTAGTATTGACATCGCTAGAGAAACCTAAGCATCAATATTCAGACATTGAAAACAGCGACACCCCAGAGAAGACTAAGAAGAGTCCACCATACGGGGGGGTTAGTAGAGACCCCTACTAAGGCAGGGCGAAGAGAGCTCTGAAGGTTAGTTGTGTCCTGTTCAGCGACGTGCATCCCGTTGGCTGAGGGAGTTGTGCGTGGAGACCCTTAGGCGTTTGGGAGAATCTTTACGCGGGCTCCTCTGTTCCAGGGACAGGGAGACGGTCGGGGATGTTGAGTTGGAGGCTGGATGGGATGGGGTGCGAAGAGAGCGAAGAAAGAGTTCCGCCGCTGGAGGGTCGTGGAAGGTTAATTGCTCTCCATTTGGTGCTTGGACGCGCAGGACTGCTGGGAAGGCTAAGGTGAACTTAACTTGTTGTTGGTATAGTTGTGAGCAGATATGTTGGAAAGCTTTCCGTTTTTTGGACACCTCGATGGAGTAATCTGCGAAGATCAAAATTTTTACGCCATCGATCTGGAGAGAGCGTGCTTGTCTATATTTCTGCAGAATGGTGGCCTTCTCAGCGTAGTTAAGGTATCTCGCAATGATGGGCCTTGGGGTGGTACGGTCAGAGCCCGAGGGGCCTATTCGGTGGGCCCTTTCGACTGTGGCAGGGGCTGGAAGGCCCAGCGCCTGAGGAATTCGAGAAGCGCAGAATTCATTGAGTTTATGTGTTTGCAGTGACTCTGGAACTCCCACGAAACGTAGATTGTTCCGTCTGGAACGATTTTCCAGGTCTTCCAGCTTTTGAGCTACCAGTTGGTTGGTCTTGTCTTGGGCTTGTTCCGAGCCGTGGAGCTGATACATCTCGTCCTCCAAATTGGATATGCGGGATTCTGCCTCATTGAGTCTAGTAGAATGGTCCTGAAGTTCTTTCCTCATTAAGGCCATTCCAGCACTGACGGCTCTCTCGACGGCTGCTTCAATAGTGGGGGATAGTAGTGCGGCTACTGCCTGGGCTATATCGGCCGTGCTTCCCGGTCTGTCGGTATGCGGGCCGCTTGTTTGGGAGGAACCCGTTTCCATGTCGGAGCTATCATGGGGGTCCAATGGTGTAGACAATGTGGAGAGGTTATCTCTTGGGGAAGTATGCTGAGCTGTATTGCCTGCTAGGGAGCTGGACGGTGCCGCTGGTTCTAATTCTGTGGCAGCGTGTGTCACAGACTTTACGGCTTGTTTTTCTAGATAGCGGTCCATTGTGAAGTAGTAAGGACAGGCCCTTGTTTGAATGTAGGGGATCAATATAAAGAAGACAGTTACCTTGAGGACGTTGTACAATTAAATCGTTGACCGTATGTGTCAACACAGAGTGCTTGGCCAAAGAGGTGCTGAAGGGCTGCGTCTCCTGCTTTAATTGATGCTCCGGTGGTACTCAGGTGGGCTTATTTGAGGGGTGATGTCTCTGGAAGGGTTGACGGATCTGCTGAGGGAAGCTTGTGCTGCTGAGTCTTCCAGGCCGAGCTGAGGCAGCGTTCTCAATTGCGCTGGGAGCTTCAATCGGGGGGTCTCAATCTGGGACAGAGTCTGTCACTAGCCACTGTATTAATAGGTAGGTCGATCCTGTAGTGCCTCAGGAATGGATTAGTCCCGCTATCTGTGGATGTACAGGGCTATATGGCCCTATTGTGGCCTGGCGCCTAGTGCTAGGCTGCAGCCGCGGCCTAGATTTTTGCGAATGCGGGTAGAGGAGCCTTGTGCGGGCCGCGGTGTATCCCCGGTGCTCAAGGGAGGGTGGTTGATCAGCTGGATGGCCGAGCGGGTGTTCTTGCAGGGGCTGCTCAGTGTTTTCAGGCAGATTCGCGAGGAGTTACTTCCGCGCTAGGCCGAAGCAGCGGCCTCGATTTTCGGGGACGCGGTCCGGACCCGCGGATCGCGGTTCAGAGCCTGTTGCTGGTAGCCGGGCAAGTAGAGAGGATCCGTGTAGCCTCCGATGCTGAGTTAGATGGTGGTTTGGGCCGATTTTAAAGCAGATTTTGTGCCGCCCGGCGGGAGCTGCTGAGAGGAGCAGCTAGAGCATACGGCGCCGGAACCGGAAGTCGTCAGGAGCAGTGATTTTAATAATGCATGCATTGCCACTGCTCACTATCCTTGTGGCCTTCTCAAATGGTGACAGGACAGTGCATGCATTCTTGATCAGTAGCCACTGACGTGGCGAAAAGAAGCCAAGCTCCCCTGAGCCTGTCCTGCTGCCATACTCACACAGGTACTCATTGATGACCCTCTGCTGTGCGTGCAGCCACTGCAGCATTGCCAATGTTGAGTTCCACCTGGTGGGCGTGTCACAAATGAGGCGGTTGGTGGGCATGTTGAATTCCTGCTGTCAAGAAATGCTGCAACACAAAAATTAGAACTTGTGCCAAGCACGGAACATGTGTTGTGTCCCTGTCAGAGGGCAGAGAGAAGGTTAGTGCCATTGTCACATAAAACCATTCCTTGCTCAAGCTGCCATGACGTCAACCACTTCTGAGCCTGCCCCCCGCAGAGCTGACAGAATCTCTGCCCCTGTGTGGCTCCTGTCCCCTGGACAGACCAACTGAAGTACCGCATGTCAACTTTTAGCCTGACTTCTTGCGTAGCCCCTTGAACGCTTAGGTAGCACTGCTGGTTTAGAGGACACTTCTGCAGAAGAGGAAGAAGAAGAGGGGGTGGAGGAAGCAGATGTGGCAGAATCACCACCATTTTTTTGAGGCGTGGTGGCGGAACTAGCTCCAACAATGAACCCTGTCCTGTATCCTTCCCAGCTGCCAGCAGAGTTACCCAGTGCACCGTGAAGGAAGGGTAGCATCCCTGACCATCATTGCTGGACCATGAGTCAGCGGTATTATGAACCTTGTTGCTGACCGCCCTGTCTAAGAAGGCCAAAACATTGCCTCCCACATGACGGTAGAGAGCAGGAATGGCCTTACGTGAAAATACATTGCTTTTTGGAACCTGCCACTGTGGTACAGCACATTCACATACAAATTCACAAAAGGGAGCAGAGTCTACCAGCTGAAAAGGCAGCAGTTGTAGTGCTAGCCAAGCTAGCATTTAGACGCTGAGCATGTGGATGGCTGGGACAGCATTTTATTTTACGGTTCAGCAACTGAGTTAGGGAAATTTGCCTGCTGAAATCAACTGGTGGTGTACTGCTAGCAGATTGCCTGCAAGCACCTGTTGCACCCATTGCTATACCTTCATTCCTCTAAGTGCAGGCTTTTGAGTGGACTGGAGGTATAGTAGGGGTTAAGGTCACAGATAAGGAACAAGGAGAAGTAAGCCTTATTTTATGATGTGGGTCTTTGAGGTGGTGTTGCCAACGGACTGCATGGCAAGTTGTCATATGTCTTGTCAAGCATGTGGTGCCCAAGCGGCTGCTGTTCTGGCAGCGCTTGATCCACTTCAGACATTGATTGCAAACAGAAACGGTGCAATCTACTGCACAAGTGTTGAAAAAAGCCCACACCAATGAATTTTTGGAAGTCAGCAGGGAGTCAGCAGCACCCTGCACCTGTGCAGCTCTGTCGTGTGATGCAATAGGGTGGCTGCCTTTCAGCTGGCCCCTGGAGGACATCCTGCCTCGTTGGAGTTGTGCCTCCTCCTCCTCCTTCTCACTTTCTTCCTCTCTTCTCTCAGGCATCCAAGTACAGTCAGTGCCCTGATAATCCCCTCCCTTCTTGTCACTGGAGCAAACTTGGCAGTATGCTGCAGCTGGGGGAACATGACTGCTAGTTTCTTGTCCTTCTGTGGCACCCGGTCTATCTAGGGTCACGTTACTCCCTTCCTCGACCTGGGAACCAACATTGGAGCCTTTAAATTGCTGCGCATCCTCCATCAGCATGTAACCGGCACTATGGTCGAATAATTCTGGTGACTCACCTGGACTGATCTGGAGAAAGCACCTTGGGTAAAGGTGCTGTCTCCGCTCACCATGTCTGGATTGATGTTATATAGACGCCTGCTTTTACTTTCTTTCATTTAGGTGCAATACTTTTAATATTAGAAGCAATAATATCCTAAAGCAGCACTCCTTCCCCCTCTTGATAGGTGGCAGCTGTTAGCAAAACAGTTCAGTTAGAGGCAGAACCCAGTGAAAGAAAGCAATAGGAAAGTAGTGACTCCGTTCACGGTTGTACTGTGCACCATACCCTGTCAAACTCCACCACGTGAACCTCTCCCATAAGACCTGCACTTACCGTTACCGAATACCGGCAAGTGATGTGCTTTAGTGTGCCTTAATGTATGGCCGGGTCTCGTCTCTTCATAACCTCACAAGGGTTCCGTCTAATTCAGGCATATATAAAAAACCAAAACACCAGATATAGAATAATACCCTCTGGGTTTATTCAAATGCCCCCTGCTTCAAACACACTTACAAAATACAAGCAGTAAAATTGCATAAAATCTATAGTACATCACCGCACACCGGCGTTCAAAGCTTGGGTAACTCGGATGAGTACGTTGCTCCACTTCCTGGTGCTTGGGACGCACACGTCACTTCCTGATGCCACTGGGTCACGCCTTATTGGACTATGTTTGTACTCTTTTGGAAGAGTCTATTGATTGATATAAAGTAGCTGCTCAAGCACTTTGAATATATAAGCAATTTTTGGCGCTGAAGGATAGTAGGAGGGCTAGTTTTTGCCAACTTTTATAAATATTTTTAATATATTTATATTTTTTGGGCTCACTACTGATGGCATGGAGTAAAGGATCGATTGTAAGGAATAATTTCTCCCATTTGTTAAGCGTGCAAATTTAAAAACAGTTGGAGTATACAAAGCTTTCCCTGACCCCCCGTAATAGGTAGTCATGGGCTTCTGGTAAGCACATTCATCTATTGGTGGTAGTTTTATGTGCACATTGTGGTAATTCTCACTTTGGAAGCCAGAATTACAGATGAAAATTTACCTTATATATTCTCACTGGATATTTATGAATTTGATGGACTGTTTATGAACTTATTTGTACGTTTATTTATGAATTATCTATTTATTTATTTATATGATTATAGCACAACACAGTTTATATATATATACATATATATATATATATATATATATATATATATATATATATATTAATACACCGCCTGAAGTGTACTATATACTGTACTACCCGAATGCACTGTATATATAGTCTACACTCAATGCACTCTGTATAGATATATATATATATATATATATATATATATATATATATATGTAGCGGGGTGCTAAATTTGTTAGGCTGTCAGGCAAAATATATTTGCAAGACACTACTGGTCTTGCTGTGATTTGTATTCCTGACCACTAAACTTTCTCCAATGTACTTCTCCACCATGTCAGTAGGTGGTACTGCTGCCTAAGATATGGGTGTGATAAGTCATAATATTCCAGAACATTCTGGAGTGATCTCATTCTTTTCCCAGCCAATCCACTTGGTGCAAGTGCATTGTGGGTAGGTGGGAGGAGACCATATATGGGGAGGAAGTCTTTTGATGGGGAGAAAACAGCCCAGCTCATCTGGGGAGAGGTCAGAGACCAGTCCAGGTCCACTGGGGTAGGCACCAGTCGCTCTCCCAGTTTGCTGGGAGGGGCCTGCGTTACAGAAACCTCGTGGCTGCTAGGCCTGAGTCCTTAGGGCTATCCAAGGGTCCCGACTGCCAGGAGACCCATGCCTGTCCGGAAGATGTAAAGTGTTGCGGTGCGCCTGCCCAGGATCTGCTTCAGTAAGGGGACTGTGAGAGAGTTCCGTGGACCTGTGAGTGTACTCTGTTCATTTCTAAGTCAGGATCCACCCAAGCCCAAAGAACTGCGAGAGAGTTCTACATGTTTGTGAGTACATTCCGTTGTTGCTTGGAATCCACTGAAGCTTTGAGAACTAAGAGGGAGTTCTACAGATCCGCAAGTGTAACGTTCATTTTTGGGGTTGCTAAGTGAGACAGCCACTTGTCAGAGTGTTCAGAAGAGGCTGCGGCCTGTTATGCTGTCTCACTGTATTTTGCCTGAGAGTCTGCCTGCCTATTCATATTTTTGACTGTCGTTGAAAGGGTGTCCTGAGCTCCCTACCCCTCTCTCCTTGTTCTTGTGTGAAGAATAAACGTTATCCTGTTCAAGCAACAGAAAAGTGATTGGTGTTCTGCTTCTTTCAATATACCTCTAGCCAACTGGAGATATGAGCGTGCAAGGTTTGTACTGTCAAAGTAGTAAATTATATCCTCAAATTCAGCCGCTCCTACAGGGGTAAGCTCTACATAGATATACATATAGTATTGCACAAACGTGAGTACACCTCTCACTTTCATTGCCAGCTGTTTATACATTAATAGCTGTGTGTTGAGTTATTTTGAGGGGACAGCAAATTTACACTGTTATACAAGCTGTGCACTCACTACTTTACATTGTACAAAAGTGTAATTTCTTCAGTGTTGTCACATGAAAAGATAGAATAAAATATTTACAAAAAATCAAAATTGGGGTTTTGATTTGTGAGGAGGGTTGGCAGTCTGGAGTAGATATGTGCGGTTGAACTGAAATTCAAACAAATTTTTTGTTATTAGGAAATTCACATGTATCCGAATTTCCGAATGACAATTGTAATGAATTTAAATGAATGGGAAATAACGAAACAAAATTTGAATGATGAAATTTGAATTTGAATACAATTCAAATAGTTTTCAAATCGAATTAGAATTTCCAAAGATAACAAAATAGAATAGAAAATAAAGGAATACAAAAAAATTGAATAGAATTGAAAAGAAAAGAATAGAAGATAAAAGAATAGAATATAAAAGATGAAAACAGAATCCAAAATAAAAAAAATAGAATAAAATAGAACAGAAAAAAGGGACAGAATAGAAAAGAATAGAATAGAAAGAATATATTAATTTCCCAAAATTTGAATAGACTAGAATAGAATATAATAGAAAATACAGGAATAGAATAGAATAGGAAAAAAAAACAATAGAATATAATAAAATAGAAAGGATATAACATCTTCTGAAAATGAAATTTTGAATAGAATAAATTCTAATAGAATAGAATAGAATAGAAAGAATATAACAATATAACCATCTTTCTAAATTTGAGTTTCAATTGGAATGAATTTGAATTTGAATAGAAAAGAATATAATAGAAAAGAACAGAAAATAAAAGAATGGAATAGAAAAGAATATAATAGAATAGAAAAACACAATATCATAGAATAGAAAGAATATAACCATATTCCAAAATTCTGAATACAATAAATGTGATTTTGAATGAAATTTGATACAAATTCTAATGGAATTTCAAATTGATTCAAACTTTCCCAAATTCGGTCTAATTGAGTTTAGTTCGACTGAGTTCAGAAAATTCAAAAACACTTCGAATTTGAATAAACGAAAAAACTAATTTTGAAAACATATAAACAAATTTAACTAAATGAATTTATGTAAATAACAAAACGAAATGAAACAATATTTTTTCGTTCTGAACATATCTAGTCTGATACAAAAAACAGTGCAGCGCTCAAATAATAAGTGAAACAATTAAAATTAAATATAAATAATCCTTCATCCTTCTTCATAGAAGCATTCTTTATTGTTACCTATGAACTATTTCTATATGAAATTTCTTTGCACAGGAACACTTTTTTTCACTGGAATTTTTGATATATTGACTGTATTTTTATTCTTGTTTATTATCCTGGAAGAAGGATTTTTTTATTATTTGAGTGCTGCACTGTTTTTTGTATCAGTCATTTTGCCTTTGTGTTTGGGATAATGTTCAGCTGCTATATATCAATTTAACACACTAGCGCAGATTTTTTCTCACTACTACATCTAGTCTGGACGCTGCATATGGGGTCCCAATTTTATGGGGATTTATTAATATTGATGCTTGCTTTCCTCTGTTTTAGGCACTATGGGGAGTACATGGTCCCTTTGTGAACCTGTTTTGGCAAGGTATGAGATGGGCAGCCTTCCTGGCCTTTTCTAATGATCAGCAGAGGTATATACAGTTTTCTAGACATGGAAGCAGGTGCAGTCTCCTCTTAAATGGGTGGGTATAGCAGTCCCATCTTTTTGATTGTGTTTAATACTAAGTATATATAAGTTTATTATTTTGTGTGATCTCTGCATTACCTTTCCACAGTTTGCTGTTTTGTCCACCCCCACACCTGCTCAGGGGGAAGCATCGTGGAGTTGGCGTCCTTGGCTCCTTTTTCTTTCTCTGATGTGTGGACTCCCAAAGGGAATGGTAAGCTTAAAAGGGATGTTTTATGATTTAATTTCATCATTTTTATGGGTTATTTTGTGATGTGTTTTGGAACGGATTTATTATTATTTATAGTTTTAAAGTGCTCCCCTACTCCTCCTGAGGAAGCGAGTACAATGAAATGTGTTGAGGCTAATAACCTAATAATAGAAGCACCCCCAGCAAGAATATTGTCACCTATGGATAATATTGTAGAACCTTTGTACCTCCTAGTAGGTTGAAGGGGATTTTTGCTTCCATAGGATATATGCAAATGGAACACATTAGGGTTGATTTACTAAAGGTAAATATACTGTGCATTACAAGTGCAGTTGTGCTAGATCTGAGCGGAAGCTCTAAAAAGAGGGAAAGTTCTGCTGATTTCTATCATCCAATCATGTGTTAGCAAAATGTTGTTTTTTTTATTTTCCTTGCATGTTTCCATTAGCTCTAGAGCAACTGCACTTGCAGTGCACTTAAACTACGCTTGCGGGTGCACTTGTGGGTGTACTTGCAGTACATAGGCTATATGCCTTTAGTAACTAGTTCTGCTGTCAATCAGAAATAGTGATGAGGGAGCAGGGTGTGGGGCCAAGCCTCGATCTGTGTATGTTATGGACACACAGAGCAGAGCTCGGGAGTGAGCATGCAGGAGCATCCCTGTCACAATCAGGGGTCAGACTCGAAGACAAGTTGCTATAGCAGTGTTACCCTCACATGGAAACCAGCAGGATAGGTACATAGACAGATTACCCTGGCGGATGACACGGGCTCAGCTGAGTACTAACCAATGTTTACCAGAGCTCCTGATGGTGGATATGGGTTTTGTTGCGGCTTAGCACCAGGTTGTGGTCCACAGGATTGCCCCACCAGGAGGTGAGCAAGCCGGGATCCAGTAGCGGATTAAGCAGGGAAGGATCTAACAGAAATGTAGTCAGTAAATAAGCCAAAAGGTCAGTAACAAGTAGATGCAGGTTGGGATCAAGCAGAAGCGTAGTCAGGAAAAAAGCCAAGGGTCGGTAACGAGTGGTTGCAAAATATGGATGGCAGCAGGGAAGGCAAGAGTTAGATACTGGCTGAGAGAGCACAATAATCTGATAAACAGGAAGTGCAGAGGCATGACTTAAATCAGGAAGTTCATGGGAGGAGCAAAGAGTTCACGGTTCAAGATAAACAAGGTTCAAGACAGGATCCCTCAAGGACCTGTCCAGCAATCCAGGTAGGTCAGCAAGAAGAGACATTGTCTGACACAGCAGAGGTTCCTGCTACAAGTCCAGGCCCTAACAACCGCCATAGCAAGTGACTTGCTATGGGGGCACTTGGTGGGGGGAGCCAGGAGCGGGGGGCCCTGAGAAGAGGAGGATCGGGGCTGCTCTGTGCAAAACTACTGCACAGAACAGGTAAGTATAACATGCTTGTTATTTTAAAACAAAAATAAATTAACTTTTAAAATTACTTTAAACTTAAAAAATAATAATAATTGTTAATTTTTACTTTGGTCTATGTTGTCTTAGCACAAGAAAAATCCATCTTTGTTATGTATTAAACTTTTTCTTTTATGTAAAGCCTGAAAGAAGCCCATCTTTTACAGGTCATAATGAGTCATCAGAGGAGAAACTCACCCCTTATCAGGAGACTTAGTCAGAGGTTTTGATTAGAGGCAGGGAGTTGCAAAACAAGTGCCCACTGTGTCTCATTAGTTAATGAACAGTGTACTGGGAAACATTTGTCCTGTATTAAATGGTTATTTGTAAATCAAAGATTAGTAAAAAAAAGATACAAAGGTGCTGTTAAAAATGTATGAAGTTGACTCCAAACCTTATATGGCTTCTCTGTAGTAGTTGGCTAGAGACACTCTGTAGGTCGCAGCTAACCATGCACAGCTGGCTGCTAAAAGATCTCTTTATGAAGAAATAGTTCTACAAAAATTAGCATCAAGCAACAAACAGACATGACCCAAATGCAGATAGTGTGCCTTCAGAGCTGTGCACCCACACAGCTGTCAAACTGGGAGCAGCGCTGTATCGGTGCAATGACATGATGTGGACTGCCTGTGCAGGGATGCACAGAACAGCTGTGAAGCCCCATGCAGTCACACACAGCCTTAACATGTATGCTGTAGTACATCATTGTGAATGAGGCCTAAATCTCTCATTTTAAAATATTTGCATGTTTTGCCTTGGCCATTCCACTGCTCTCTGTAATTTTTTTTTTTTTTTTTTTTTGCATACTATAGTGCACACTTTTCCTCTTTGTAAATTGTGTTGTATATTCTGCAGGAGGAGGTCACAGCACCTGCCTGACACACATCTTATAAAATAGGCCCCTAAATCCCAGTGGGCTCTTGTGCTGCTGCACAATCTACAAAAATTGTGTCTCTCGCAACACTAGCAAAGCCTAAGAACAGTCCATGACAAGTAATGTAATCTGCTGTCTGGTAGGACTGACAAAAAACAACAGATAGCAAGTTATAATTAGAGTGTTGTGACGGAACTGCATGGCACCCCAATTAGGTGCTTCCTTCCACCAAACAGTGCCTCCTGCCCTCCAAACTGTTCCGAGCAGACCAAGAGCTTATACCAGCCCATTTTACCCCAAACATTGTACACAGACAAGATATGGGGAATAGAACCAAAGGAATGACTGTTTATTGAAACTCAGACACATACTTTATACCCCACAGGAGTACATTCCCCTCTTGAGGATATTAGCATGACAATGCAAACTTCAAACACCAATCCAATTAACAGCTAAAAATGATCTTGATCAAACAGTAAATTAATTAAACAGTTAATCAACAAACATAAAACATCCCACAATAATTTGGTAACAAGTTAAAGTGGTCACTAGATTAATCTCATCTACAAGAGAGGATCAGGCAGACAGAAACAATAAAACAATGGGAAAGACCCACTTAAAGTGATTGTAAAGCTTGTTTTTTTTAAATAAAAAACATGTCATACTTATCTCCTCTGTGCAAGGGTATTGCACAGAGTGGCCCCCGATCCTCCTCTTCTGGGGTCCCTCCGTGGCGCTCCTGGCTCCTCCCAGCATTGAGTGCCCCTACAGGGAATCGCTTCCCTGGGGACACTCATGTGGGCACACTCCTGAGTCCTGCTGCTGCATCCATTGACACAGACAGCAGGACATGGACCCTGCCCCCCCAGTTCCCACATCATTGGATTTGACTGACAGCAGCGGCAGCCAATGGCTGCGCTGCTATCATTCTGTCCAATCAGGACCTGAGACGCCAGCTGGAGAGGGTGTGCTCGTCCCCGGCACGGGAAAGACAGGATTCAAGTAGGTAAAATGGGACCTCTGGGGGGGCTGCTACCCTAAAGGAGGTTTTTCATCTTAATTAGAGTTGATCGAACCTCTGGAAGTTCGGGTTCTGCAGGTTCGGCCTAACTTCGGGACAAAGTCCGGGTTCGGGTCCGGACTTGACCCGAACTTTGACCCAGACCCCGAACCCCATTGAAATCAATGGGGACCCAAACTTTTAGGCACAAAAATGGCTGTAACAAAGTCCTGGAAAGTCCTAGAGGTCTGCAAAAGGAAGTAAAATGGGGGTAAGGGTCGGACAAGTGCCCTACAAAGAAATGGGGATAGGGAAATAACTTAAAATAATTTTTAAGCTAAAATCACATTAAAAAAATCAAAAATGGAGGTGGATGTGGAATTGGAGTTTGAGGAGGCGGTGAAAGTGGCGGTGGAGGAGGAGGAGGAGGTAGCCAACAATGTTTTTTTTATTTTTGGAATTTTTTTTTTTTTAAACCAGCAATGTAGATGCACTTTTTAATTTTGTGCAGGAAACAATAATCTGTCCCAACAGTAGGAACCTCTCCCTATAGAACTAGGAGATGATTTTAGATTCTAAAATCATCTCCAAGTTGTACAGGGAAAGCCTCCAGCTGTTACTTTAAGGGAAATATTATTGTTCTAAAATCAACTTCAAAGTGTGTGGGAAAAGCCTATTGCAGGGGCATAGAGCCATATTACTGTTCTAAAACCATCTTCAAAGTTTATGGGAAAAGCCTATTTCAGCCCCATAGAGCCACATTACTGTTCTAAAAATCATCTTTAAAGTGTGTGGGAAAAGCCTATTTCAGCCGCATAGAGCCATATTAGTGTTCTAAAATCATCTTCAAAGTGTGTGGGAAAAGCCTGTTTCAGCCACATAGAGCCATATTAGTGTTCTAAAATCATCTTCAAAGTGTGTGGGAAAAGCCTATTTCAGCCGCATAGAGCCATATTAGTGTTCTAAAATCATCTTCAAAGTGTGTGGGAAAAGCCTGTTTCAGCCGCATGTGTCGGAAACTCAGAAATCCTAAATATACGCTAATTAACAATATTCTATAATTGCCAAAACAAAAAACAAAGACTATTTTTATTTAGAGTTTTAAAATTATGAATATAATAAAAAATGAATGGGTCAGCAACTTGGCCTGGGGGTTGCCTATTCACTTCCACATCTGGCAGCTTGGCCTAACAGCCACTTATTCATTTCTGCGGAGAGACTTGTTCTGGACTCATGGGACTGCAGGATTCTGTTCAATTGCTAGAGCAGTCCTGAAGAATCCTGGTCATTTCTAGGTATACAAGTATTAGGATTCCCATTTAAATAATTTGTTTTGTGGCTATCTTTAAGGAAAGTGGTTGAATAGCATTGGACCCCTAGAGTTACACTATATTACCAAAAGTATTGGGATGCCTACCTTTACATGCACATGAACTTGAATGGCATCTCAGTCTTAGCCCATAGGGTTCAATATTGAGTTCGCCCACTCTTTGCATCTATAAAAGCTTCAACTCTTCTGGGAAGGTTAACCACATGGTTTAGGAGTGTGACTATGGGAATGTTTGACCATTCTTCCAGAAGAAGAGGTCAGGCACTGATGTTGGACGAGCAAGCCAGTCAAGTTCCTCCATCCCAAACTTGCTCATCCTCACTATATTGCCAAAAGTATTGGGCCATCCCCCCAAACCATTTGGTGGTGGGGGGTTATGGTGTGGGGTTGTTTTTCAGGGGTTGGGCTTGACCCCATAGTTTACTGTGAAGGGAGCTCTTAAGGCATCAGCATACATGACATTTTGGACAATTTCCTGCTCCCAACTTTGTTGGTACAGTTTGTGATGGCTCCTTCCTGTTCCAACATGACTGGCACCAGTGCACAAAGCAAGGTCCATAAAGATATGAATGAGCGAGTTCAGGGTGGAGGAACTTGACTGGCCTACACAGAGTCCTGACCTCGACCCAATAGAACATCTTTGGGATGAATTAAAATGGAGACTGCGAGCCAGGCCTTCATGTCCATGGAAGAATAGTTAAACATTCCCATAGACAGCCTTCCCAGAAGAGTTGAAACTGTTATAGCTGTAAAGGATGGGCCAACTCAATATTGAACCCCACGGACTAAGACAGGGATGTGTGCGTGTTAAGACAGGTGTCCCAATACTTTTGGTAACATAGTGTATCTCATTGGTATTGCTATTTTAAAGTATTGATGTTCATGTAAATGATCAGGTTCTGGAGCAGGAACTTCTACACCCTAGAGGATATCAATGGTCTCAGTGGCTTGTAATGTAATGCAACAAAAATGGAAAATGAAGTGCCACACCACTAAGAGCTCCAGCTACAACTTTATTCTAAGAGGAGTCAAGGGGACAATCTAAAAAGTAGCCAACATGTTTTCGGGGTCCAAGAGTGACCCCTTCATCAGGGCTTTATTAACAACAATGTGAATAGATGATAAATCAACTGGACCTTAAATATTCTTTTTTTCCAGAGTAAGTGCAAGAACAAGCCTTGTCAGCAGTGGTTTGGTACATGGTTGTCAATCAAGCCTGATAAAAAAAGGGGTGCTCCTGGGCCCTCAAAATCTGTTGGCTACTTTTTGGATTATCCCCCTGACTTTTATTAAAATAATGTTGTCTCTGGATCTCTTAGCAATGGTGTGGTGTTTCAATTTCCATTTCTGTATTTGAACTTCTTTGCAATGCTTTCCTTTGGACCAAGCAGATCCTATCAAGAAGCATATCCACTACAAGCAAAGAAGGTCAGACTCAGCCTACATTTTTGCATTTGAGTACATTGCCTTGTATTTACTGGTAGCAGGTCAGTAATTAAGAATATATGGAAGTCACTGGTTCAGCATAACAGCCAGGGAATGAGTGTCCTGAGAAGTACAGTATAAACCTCCATACTGTCTCAGTACAGGTTTCCTTTAAGCAGCCGTGGTGATTAAATCTGAAATTACGCTGAGCGGTTTGAATCAGATTTGAATTTTGCCAATTCACACGGCTGTTACAAAAACATTTTGCTATTAATTAATGAACTCTTCTTATTTAATTAGTGGCCTCCTTCCAGATGAGTTAAATAGAGGGGCTGCACGTCTCAGTGTTCCTTCTCTGATAGCGAGCTGCTATCAATTTACTTTCCCAGGCTGCTTCAGAGCGGCATAATTAAGTGGTCAGGTGCTGCCAGTGAATGTTGAGCAGTTTATAACCTGGGAGAGCCCGTTATTGGCCAGCTAAGGCTCATTCTGCCTTGAAGTCATGCCTCAGTGACAGACACAAGCAGCCGTCTTTCAAATGAGAGGTGAAAATGTAATTTTGCCAATATATTTTGATCCTGGGCCTTCTGCGAAAAAAAAAAAAAAGATGAATTTCTTTTTTAAAGAGCAATACAAAAGGTGATTAAACTTTGCAGTGGCCCTGAGATACAGTTATCTGAAAATATAATAAATGAAGAGCCAGCTCTATAAAGAGGTGATAAAAGGGTTCTAAGCCAGTCAAGAAGCCTCTTTAGACTTTTCTGAGAAAAGGCAAATACAGTTTCCTGTGATTTTTTTTCGTTCGTTATCCAGCATTTTTGTGTATTTTCAGTGAACATGCATCCTGAGATATTATTTTAATGTATTCTTAAGCAAATTTCACATACTTGATCTACCATATTTCAATGACTGTATTTATACATTTATAGATTTTCTCTCTGTGTAGGAAATATGTTCTTTGATTTGCTTAAGGGCTGCGGAATATCTCAATGCCCATTTTCACCCATCTATGCCATGTCATGCATAGGGTTGCCACATCATCCCTTTAATCCAGGACACATACTAATTACTCAGGTACTGTGGCTGATTAACGTGGTAATAAACTCACTTGGTGCCTTATCTGCATTCAATTAGCCTCAGAACATGTGTAATTCATATGTGTCCTACATTAAAGGGATGATGTGGCAACCCTAGTCATGCAGTGCTGGCTGTTATGCCAATCCACTGGCTTCAGTGCTGTCTGAGTGACCGACCTGGAACAAGTGTGCAGATCAGAAAAAGATTTGTTCTGGGTCAGTGATTTAAAGCATTAAAGCCAGAAGGGAGTATGACAGCCCAGCACCTAGCATTTTCAAGGGGCTTTGAAAAAGTATTCATACCCCTTGACATTTTCCACATTTTGTCATGTTACAACCAAAAACATAAATGTATTTTATTGGGATTTTATGTGATAGACCAACATAAAGTGGCACATAATTGTGAAGTGAAAGGAAAATGATAAATGGTTTTCAACATTTTATACCAATAAATATCTGAAAAGTGTGGGGTGCATTTGTATTCAGCCCCCCTGAGTCAATACTTTGTAGAACCACTTTTCATTGCAATTACAGCTGCAAGTCTTTTTGGGGATGTCTCTACCAGCTTTGCACATCTAGAGAGTGACATTTTTGCCCATTCTTCTCTGCAAAATAATAATATACAAAAGTGCAGCACTGATCTATATAAATTGATAGCAACCAAATTGCAAATATAAAACACAGGTCATAAAAATAGTAGAAAGTAGCAGAGTAGACAGTCCAAAGCCTTTGTGAGGAAAATCACATGAAGAAGCATGCAGTTGAAGGTAATCGGTCCTAAGTACACCTGGAGAGGCCTATCTCAGGCGACGTACGCTGATTACGAAACGCGTAGGTGTGGGCTACAGATGGCAACGTCATCACCTTCTGTACTGTGATTGGATGAGCGCATACAAGCCAGGAAGGGAAAGATTTTTGGAACTAGGACGCTGCACACTTCTTAGTCACCACTTTGGATATTCTCTATGGGCGCTTATTTTACTTGGATGTTGTAAGTGCAACTTAATTTTAAATAAATGTCATTATAAAATATACTGCACTATGATATGTTTATGTTCACACATTACACAAATGATGTGGTGACATGAGGAGGATTCAAGCTGGCAGTCTGACCATACGGGGAGAAAAGGAGCAGGGGTAGTGGGGAGACCATACTTCTCCAGAGGCTTATGTGACCAGCCTATCATTTGATTTTCCTCACAAAAGCTTTGGACTGTCTACTCTGTTGCTCTCTACTGTTTTTATGAACTGTGTTTTATATTTGCAATTTGGTTGCTATCAATTTATATTGATCAGCGCTGCACTTTTGTATATTATTGTTTTGAAGGTCCGTATTCTAACTTTTTGTGACGGCTGCTTACAATTTCTTATTGCCTGAGCACGGGGTATACCCTATTTACATTTCTTTGCAAAATAGTTTAAGCTCTGTCAGATTGGATGGAGAGCCATCTGTGAGCAGCAATTTTCAAGTCTTGCCACAGATTCTCAATTGGATTTAGGTCTGAACTTTGACTGCGTCATTCTAACACATAAATATGCTTTGATCTAAACCATTTCACTGTAACTCTGGCTGTATGTTTAGGGTCATTGTCCTGCTGGAAGGTGAACCTCCGCCCCAGTCTCAAGTCTTTTGCAGACTCTAACAGGTTTTCTATTAAGATTACCCTGTATTTGGCTCCATCCATCTTACCATCAAATCTGGCCAGCGTTCCATCCCAACAACATGATGCTGCCACCACCATGTTTCACTGTGGGGATGGTGTGTTCAGGGTGATGTGCAGTGTCAGTTTTCCACCACACAGCGTTTTGCTTTTAGGCCAAAAAGTTCAATTTTGGTTTCATCTGACCAGAGCACCTTCTTCCACTGTTTGCTGTGTTACCCACATGGCTTCTCACAAACTGCAAACAGGACTTCTTATGGCTTTCTTTCAACAATGGCTTTCTTCTTGCCACTCTTCCATAAAGGTACTTGTGGAGTAAATGACTAATAGTTGTCCTGTGGACAGATTCTCCCATGTGAGCTGTGGATCTCTGCAACTCTTCCGGTTACCATGGGCCTCTTGGCTGCTTCTCTGATTCCCTGTCAGTTTAGGTGGACGGCCGTGTCTTGATAGGTTTGCAGTTGTGCCATACTCTTTCCATTTTCGGATGATGGATTGAACAGCACTCTGTGAGTTGTTCAAAGATTGGGATATTTTTTTATAACTCAACCCTGCTTTAAACTTCTCCACAACTTTATCCCTGACCCGTCTGGTGTGTTCCTTGGCCTTCATGATGCTGTTTGTTCATTAAGGTTCTGTAAAAACCTCTGAGGACTTCAAAGAACAGCTGTATTTATACTGAGATTAAATTGCACACTCTATTGGACCCTATTTACTAATTAGGTGACTTCTGAAGACAATTGGTTCCACTAGATTTTAGTTAGGGGTATCAGAGTAAAGGGGGCTGAATACAAATGCACACCACACTTTCAGATATTTATTTGTTAAAAAATTTGAAACCCATTTATCATTTTTCTTCCACTTCACAATTAAGTGCCACTTTGGCTATTTTCACACTGGGACGGCGGTAGCGGTAAATCCCTGCTAGTTTCAGCGGAGGTTTATCGCTGTTATAGCGGTGCTACAGCGCCGCTATGCAGGCGGGAGCAGGGCGCTTTTAACCCCCAAGAAGGGGTTAGTAAGGGGTTAATAGCGCCGCCGCTCTGGGCTTCCGAGGGTGCGTATAGCCGCTACAGGAGCGCTGTCCATTGATTTCAATGGAGGGGGCGGTGTAGGAGCGGTGTATACACCGCTCACCACACTGCCCAAAGATGCTGCTTGCAGGACTTTTCTTACTGTCCTGCAAGCGCACCGCCCCAGTGTGAAAGCACTCTGGCTTTCACACTGGGGGGAATGGTGGGAGAGTTTTTCAGGCGCTGCACAGGCGCTATTTTTAGCACTGCAGCGCCGGGAAAATGTCTCAGTGTGAAAGTAGCCTTTGTGTTGGTCTATCACATAAAATCCCAATAAAATAAATTTACGTTTTTGGTTGTAACATGACAAAATGTGGAAAATTTCAAGGGGTATGAATACTTTTTCAAGGCACTGTACAATTGGGTCTTCTTAGTTAGGCTGGTTTCACGTGGGCTTTCCTATCAAGTCCGCCTGTTAGACCTGATCGGACCCACCAGTCTCCCCTATGGAGCGGCGGATGTCAGCAGACACATGGTGGAGCAGACACGGACCTCGTCTGCTCATCGGGGAGATCCCCTGCCGAGCAGGTGGATGCGGACAACAGACATGCCCGTGTGAAACCAGGCTAAAGCCTCGTACACACAATGCGAATTTCGGACGACAGAACGTCCGTTTTTTGTTGGATGCTTGTCTCATGTCGAAAGTGAAGAGGATACTAACAATACGAAAATTTTACATAGTTTTGTATGTATTTTTTCGTGTTCTCATTCATATTCTCTGAAAAATGGCCAAGAAATCATAAATTCTGCCAGGGTATGTAAACCTATGAGCACAACTGTATATAGAGGCACAATGGATCGAATAGAATTTTCATTGTGAGGAAAAAGTAGAACCTTACCCTAAAAGCGATGGTTCACAACTCTTGTCTTCAGGACCCACTAACAGGCCAAGTTTGCAAGATAACTGAAATACATCACAGGTGATATCATTTGCTGCTCAGTGATTGCAGCATTTTAGTCAGTATGTTCCCAAGGTAATACTTAAAATCTGGCCTGTTAGTAGGTCCTGAGGACAGGAGTTGAGAACTATGACAAAAAGAAAGTCAGTCAGCTGGAAGAGAGACATGTTTGAAGATAAACTTGAACAGCACGCACAATGTACTGGCAGGGCCGTCTTTAACGCAGGGCAAAAGGGGCAGCTGCCCTGGGCTCTGTCATCGTGTGGGGCCCAAAGCAGCTGCCACTTAAGCCCTGCACTGCCCGCAGTTTTCACGGAGCAGCGGGTGCAGCCGATCCTCCCTTCTCTCCCAAGCGGTGGCCACATTATGACAGGAGAGCGGGACAGCTGCAGGCTTCATGTGATTGAGCCCGCAGTCAGGAGCTGCAGCGGACCAGAGTGATAGGGAAGGAGGCAGAGCTGCGCCCATGTTCCTCCCACCCCACCACCGCCTGACAGACCAGCGTAGCACACAGCCGAGTGAAGTGTTCTGGCTGTGTGCTACGGGTCTGATAGGAGGAGACTGCACCACCGTGATCACTGTCATCATGTGAGGTGAGAAAAGAACCATAGACGGTGGAGAGAAGGGGAAAGGGGATTCAAATGTGGAGTGAATGGGGGATACAGAGATGGATAAAGGCACAGAGAGGTGGATGGGGGGGGTTAAAGAGATGGATGGGGGGATACAGAGATGGATGGGGGGGGCACAGAGCTGGATTGGAAGTACAGAGGTGGATGGGGGGCACAGAGGTGAATGGGGGACACAGAAGTGGATGGGAGGTACAGA